>BOSO01007028.1:1259-15241 GCA_018403395.1 Gorsachius goisagi
TAAAGGTCTTTTCCAACCAAAGTGATTCTATGATTAAAAGACCTCATTTCTACCTATGCTTTTTTCACTGGAGATCTGCCTGCAACGGCAGGCCTAGGTCCTCTGTTCCAGGCACAAAGTGGCATGGAAAGGTACTTGTTTGGATGCACGGCCTGCAGAAACAAACAGGCTGTGTTATGAAAAATAGCCTAAAAGAGCAGCACAGGATGATGGGTTGAAGTCAGATACAGTGTCCCTTAATACAATTACTCAGAAACAAAATGGCCTGGGAGGATGTGAAAAGCATTAAGAAGTTTTACAGAATTCAGGAGAAACATAAGTAGGAACATCCTTCTTCCCATCAAACCTTCAGCTTCTCATAGCCAGAGCTGGGCAGGGCTAAATGCTTGTCCTCTCCACTGAAAAGGTTCAGGATGGCAAGGTTTTTGCCATTCCAAGAGAGGAATTCCCTGTCTACACTCAGATTGCCTGGAAGTGAGGAAGTTGCATTTGGATCGCTTCTCTGCCTCACTCAAGCAGTAGCTGGTATTAAGACCTGGTTGAACAGTGCAGACAAGTTTCAGATGATTTCTCTGTTCAAGCACAGACTTCACAGTCTTCACATAAGTTTACATCTGAAGGAATAGCCTGTATCAAAAAGTTAAAGAGTGATGATTTAAATCATGCTCGTTACCACTGCCCACACACACTCCGCAGACCAGTAAAGAGGCCCGTTTTTACAGCCTTTCTGACCTGAATTTTCAAAATAATCAAACTAGCTTGAAATAGGCTTATCCAGCCTGAAACTGCCTGTTGAGATGTGCTGAAGAATGTCAAAGCAGAGAACAGCAGAGTGGCCTGAAGAAAGTAGCAGATGAAATTCTAATGAGTGTAAGATAATATATGCAGGTGAAAAAATCACCTCAAGTAGATATGCATAATAATAGACTATGTTGGCCCAAAGCATGTAGGAAAGCTAGTGCTCAAAAAACATCAGAGCTCAATGACTATCAAACAAAATAACAGAAATTTTATAAAAGCAATATAGGTCAAAGCACATAATGTAATTACACTTTTGTACAAAGCAATGACTCAGACATATTTTCTGGACTGCAGGTAGCTCATACCAACCCACCTCATGGCGTATGTATAACCATATATGTATATATACGTGTATATATACATATATGTAGGTATAGACAGAGGAGTCCAGGATGACGGCAGGTTTTGAAAGAGCTTCTATAAATGAATTCATTTTTTCGTTTGACCTTTTTAGTTTGTCAGTCTGATTAAATCAAGTTAGTCTCCAGTTTCTTCAAGAAGACTACTTGACAAAGCTCAAGAAGAGAGGTAAATGAAAATCAAATACTATAAAAAAAACTATGAAGAGAATATGGTAGAAGACTACAAAATGATAAATGCTGTGAAAAAGGTTTGTAGAGAATGATTTTTCATGTCTTCTCACAATACAAAAATAAGGGGGCACAGAAAGAAATTAACAGGCTTAAACAAAAGGAAATGCTTTTTCCATATAATTTCTTAATTGAAGTGTGGAATTCATTACCACAGGAAGTTGGAGAGGCCACAGCATAAAAGGAATTGAAAAAAAAAAAGGGGGATTTGTGGAGGATAAACCCACTGGTGGCTATTAGACACAATGGTCCGGATGCAAACTTTAGCACAGGAAATTCTTAAACCATTAATTACTGGAGGTGAGGATAATCACTTGTTACATCTTCTGTTCCTCATCCTCCTCTTTAAGCACTTCTTGCAGGCCACTGCTTGCAACAGGACACTGGACTGGCTGCATCTTTAATTGATTTATACATAAGTTCTTCTGGTCTTAAGTTACATTGCATTTACCATAAAAACACTTGTAAGTGGCCACCATCAAGTATGCTACCAATTCATATTTTGCAATTTGTATACCCAGAGCAAGAGAAGCAATTTTCTGAGGATAGAATAAGAAATCTCATAGTAGCTACAAATCACGTAGTTCTGAGGGAGATGTTACGGAAAGGAAACCCTGAGTTTTGCATGATAGAAACCTCCTTTTGCAGGGAGCAGCACCTGAGTGGACCCCTACATCTGGGTCAAACCTCAGCAATTATGGACCTTCACAGCTTCACCCAAAAGCTCTCCAAGGAGGAGCACTGGAGGTAATATATATAAATAACCCCTAGTTCTTAATTATATGCATCTAAACTATGTCTAGTCTTCATCAAATAACAAGAATAGTAATCTGTGTATCAAAAACATTGCCAAGCAAAGGTATCCAAGAGCTCTAGCTAGGGTGAGTACCAGCAAATGACAGCATGAAAAGCTGAGCATTCTGGTCACATCTTCATCAAAAAGTTTACAGCAACACTTCTGCCACGTGTTAAGTTAAAAATGGAGCCTGCATGTATGCTGCAAGAAGGTTGTGATCTAACTCCCTGTAATGAGAGGAATTTGTTTGGAATATTCGTGGTTGCAGTAAAAAAAGTCATGTCTTATGAGTCAGAAGGGCTAACCCCAGAAATGTAATGTTGCTCAACAAAACAGATCACAGACATTCCCGACTACTGCAAGTGATGGGACATGCTGTAGTCTGCTGAGAGTTTGTAAAACGCAAATCGTTAATAGCAAGTGCTAAACTTCATACTAAAACAAAAGCTCAGATTTCGTTTACAGAGCCAGCTCCATTTTATTTCGCTCAGGATGGTTCTAATATTGCATGAGCGGAATGCTTCTGGGGTGCTATAGCAACATTCTGCAACATGCGGTGTTGTCAAGAGGGACAAAGAAAAGTCCAGGACACAAAAGATCAGGGAGTGAGTCCCATGGAGCATCTGTCTGCTAACGAGTGAAAAACTCTTCTCTGTTCATTGGGATCTAATAGCAGGCAGCATGGGGCTGTCAGGAGCACAAGTCCTTAGAAACAAAGTGCAGGGATGGCCCATACCTAATTAGCTACACATTCAGGAGCACCCAGGAACCATACCTATATGGGCAAAAAAACTTCATCAATCACTCATACAAGCTGTTTATGTGAAACAGTATAGTAAACTACTCAGATTTTAACATATTGTACTCAATATCTGTATGCCAATTTTCACATGTTCCTACAGAAGCATAAATAGCCTATTTTAAAGTAATATTCCTCATTACTATTGTCCTCCATAAAATTGTAATTTAAAAACTATTCTTTTGTATGGAGAAGCACGATAATGCCCGGTCAGTTTACGAAGCAATTAACTATCATTTCCTTTAAATTAAAAATCTTATCATTGTGTATTTGGTCACTACATTCATCTACTATTAAAAGTGTACTTAAAAAGAAAAAAAAAAAAAGAGCACACACCCAAATGATCAAAAGAAAGTTAATTGCTGAGACTGACTCGCGATAAGAACCAACACAGTCAGCACTTTGAAAGCATGGCTCAGAAGAACCAGCCCTAACAGAGAGGGTTTCTATAGTGCTCTGATATTTACATTAGGAGACATTTGTGCACAGCCCAGCAGATTTTCTGACCAAAGGCAGCCAGCCTTGCACGGCGGGTGGGTGAGGAAGGAGGGGCGGCCGGGGGGCGGCGGACAGTGGGGGCCGCGGGGTGGGAGTTCCTCTCCCACCAGCTCAAACTGCAGGAGGAACAATGCTGAGAAAGGTGGGTGGCTACGCCCAGGTCAGCGGAGACAGACAGTCCCCCACCGGTGTTGTCCCCCACCACGTCCTGGCTTTTCAATAACATTTACACGTTCGCAATTGTGAACTGCGGAACTTTTATTTTCTCGTCCATCTTGGTGACTTCAAGGGGAAACACATTAGAAGATAAAATTTGCTTAAACCTTACAGTGATAAACTACAAAGGGAACAGTCCTCATGCATTGCTACTAGGCATGCCTTGGCTGACATCCCTGTAACCCCAACAGCTTTCCTTTCCCAAGGAGACCTGCAGTTATTGCAGCACGTTTCAGGTGTCCAAGCTAGGTGTGTGGTCACCCCATGGCAGGCATTAGGGACCCCAGGTCCCACCCAGCCCCAACACCCCTTTACCGCACTTCTCCCCTCCACCCCTGGGCAGAGCTCCCCACCTGATTACACTCTTCCTCGGTTTTGTTAACACCAATACAGGATGGTTTCACACACACAGGGCAAATCTGGACTGGCGTCAGCAGGTTGTTGGTTTCTCCCGGCCCTTTGGGGTTTCTTATAGGGAGCACAAGAAGGTACTATACAAATTAATTAATCATTCCCTCTTCTGACATGTTGGTGATTTTGAGAATCCAGGCATTGTTTGTGCGAAGGAGTAGCCCTCTGCATCACCACGTGGCAGGTGAGGCTGGGGAAATGGCTACACAGCAAACCTGTCAGCCTTTGTGGTGATGCCCACAGGTCACTGTGGTTTGGGAAGCTCCCCCTGCCCCCATCCGCTTCTCAGGACGTCAGCCCCAGGCCCTACGGCTGCAGCACTTTCCACGGCAGATTTGTGCTGCTGGATGAATTAAACCTCTGTCCCGCAGCACTGGGCTTGCGGGCAGCCTGAGCTGTCAGCCACAGAGCGGTGCAGGACGCTGTCGGCACAGAGCTGCCGCGGGCCTCGGGCGTCTCCTCTGGGCAAGCCATCGCCTCCCATTTCGTTCTCGCCTTTGCAGCAGATCTCAAGCACAAAATCCGCCTTGCTCTGTGTTGTTCTTTACGCAGGGCTTTCTGTAGACACTCTGCCCGGAGCAGCCCTGTCCCCCTGGCCACCAGCCCCGGAGTGTCAGTGACCTCTAGAGGCTCACGAGCCCACACCCACGGCCCGGACACGCTGCCACTGCTGCTGCGACAGGTCCTGTCCACCCTTCCCGGGGAAGAGCTTCTCGGCCAGAGAGAGAGACCAAGCCACAGAAACACCACCTGCGTATTGTGCTTGTAACGCACCTCCGCCTGCTTTTGGGAGGGAGAAACATAGCGCAGAGTCCCTCAGACAGGGTGGGCAAAAATCCACGGGCAAAACCCAGCACAGGGATGGCCCTGCTGAGCACGTTAACCAGGCACAGCTGCCTGCAGAGATGGGCAATGCATTGCATGCACAAGTTTTATCTCCTTGACAGCACAGGAAAGGTCACGGTCACCAGGAGAAAGCTGTGAAGATCTCCTTCAGGGAACAACTGGGAAGGAAGGTGTCCTCTTCTCTCAGGGAACAACTGAGAAGGAAGGTGTCCTCTCCTCTCAGGGAACAACTGGGAAGGGAGGCAGCAAAGACCCTGGGCTACTGACAGCACCACAGTCCACAAGTAGCTGCAGATGAGCTACCTTAACACAAATCTCTATGTACACCTAACATATGTCAAAAATCATAAAATGGCTCACTAGCAAGGCAGGTGGAAGCCACGCTGATTCCCTCTCTCACACACACTCACACTGGCCAGCAAGTTCTATGCTTCTTCTTAAATAGAAATGCATACATTCTTACCCTGTATATTTATCTTTTCAGAAAAAAAAATCAAGAACAAAGAAATCCTGCATATGTCATATGCTCACTTGTCACATTTTTGTTCCCATTCCCTGGCACCACAAGTAGCTATAATGCAAAGTGTATCCCGCCTTGAGGAATGGGGCTCTGAGCTGCAGTCTTCTGCTTAGGAAGGGTCATCAGCTCCTCGTGTAATTGCCAGTCTGGAGTTTCCTGTAGTTTATGTTTAAATTCTTTGTCATTTGTGACAGGACATAGCTTTTCCTGTGTTTTCATAGAAATATGAGGGTTTTCAGAACATATGACAGCTTGGGGTACCAGTCGTTGGGGGAATAGCCATTGCATGCTGAGGGAACAGCCAGGCATGAAGTAGCCCACAGTCAGACATGACAGACTGACCCATACGTGCAGCACTGCTGTCTGGGCTGTGTAACACAGGAATGTTCAGAATAAGCCTGATGCGCATGTCCGAGTTTAACCACAATTCATTTTCCATTATAGAAGTCTCCCAAGCACTTTGGGGGTGCAGTGCCTTCAAAACCCTGAGTATGCAAAAGAGAGGTTCTGGGTGTATACATGGAATATGCGCACAGTGCTTACAGCTCATGAAATGGTCCCTCTGCACTACAGCTGCCTGAAATAACACTGACGGGTGGAGAAGAGGGAAGGGTTGATAAGGATTAGAGAAGGGCATTTACATACACATACAAGCATCCCACAAATCCTCGAATTCTCGGAGTGCCCTGGCTGAAATTGGAGCACCCAGCTACCAGTATGTATTGCATGATAACTCAATAGCAACAGGTCTTAAATACTGCTTTGCTTTCTGCATCTGAAGGTGCTTGGTAACCTGAACAAAAAAGAGCAGAGAGCACTTCAACTCATTCACAACTACTCGTCATGATGGACATACTCCAGATAAAAAACTTCGTGAATTTTAGTGAAAAATGCTGAGCACTGCTGGCTGGCCCAACCCCAAGTACCCCGCAGGGCGGTCCACCCTGCCATGGTGGCACCTGCCGACTCCAGCACGCACGCAAACTCACACGATCATCTTCAGGCCTGCCCCTGACATCCTGCTCCTCACTTTACTGCTGACCTGCCCAAACTCATCCACCAGACAGTAGCTGGGCTGTCTCTTTCTATGAACCTTGCCTCAAAACGAAGCCAGAGGAGTGGAATTCCAGAAGCTTTTTTGCCAACATTTCTCATAGACAGGGTGGACAAAGCCAGTCTGACCAATTCTGCACTGAAACAATAGCAGCTAAAGTCAATGGGCTATTTTTAAGCACATTGTTAAGCAAGTGCCACAGAGGTCTACCAGCTCTCTGGCTGTTACCCTGTGTAAAAGCTTGCTGTAGATTGCCTTTGTTCATACTGCTCCTGAATGGCCATCTTTACTTCCACCTGGCAAATCTATTTCTAATGCAGTCAGACAGCAAATGTATTTCTTATCAAGCCATCAAGCACAAAGCAACAGTAACATATGCTAATAAAATAGTCCATCGGGAACACATTCACAGAGTAAGAAGGTCTGTTTTACAAACTTATTTAAAGAAAAGGAACAATTATGACATCTCTAGGAGACTAAGAAATTGCCATACTTGTTACTGATGCAATTGTGTGCATCTTAAAAAAATCCTCCTATCTGTTGCAGGTTTATGCATTAAAAGCTGTGAGAAGGGGCTATTGCAAAGGGAAGCATTTTCTCTACTTTCTACAGCTAGCTTTTTATTGAGTTTGGTATTTTAGCCCAGCTCCCAGAGGGGAAGGAAAACTGAATCTTCATTTCATTCACACAATGATACCTTACAACTGTGAGCAAAATTTGTAGAAACCAATTTCTGATGCCATGTCTGTGAAATGAAAGTTTTAGTCGTGGAAGGCAGTGAGGAGGAGGTGGGGTTTTTTCAGATTGCTTGGTGCTTCCTGGTCAGTGCCAGAAAACACACCCTTTCTCAGGTGCAGGCAGGTGTCTTCACACAGAGGATTTCTCTGGGAGTCAGAAAGGAAGGCCCCAAATAAACCAGAAGGTGTTAAAACATATACATATATATATATATCATTCTCACTATGGATCAGTTTAGTAGGCAAGACATACACTACAGCAAGGGAGACAAAAAAAAAGGGAAAAATAAAAAGAAAAGAAAAACAGAAACAGACCCACCACCACCACAATATATTTAATATATTTACAACACTGGGTGCAGTAACAGGTCTGCCTGCAATACTTGTAGGAAAGGCTGTTGTAGCAATCATGTCATGTGTAGGGATAAATGTCAAGTTTTCTTAGCCAGGGATTAGAAAAGTATGTTTCCAAGTAAGTTCATTCTGCATGCTGCCAGGAAATAGTTCAACGAAAGCTGCCACTCAGCCCTGATTCTTTTCCTATGAAGACTGAAAACAGCAGTGGTGCTGGAAACACTGACAATAGCCACTGATTTCTGTGTTATCTGCTGGAACTTGCTCCTGGTGCTTACCCAGCTCTACCTGACTGACCGTGAGCTTCGGTAAGAGCTAGGACTAAGAATAGCCCTAATCACTGCTCAAACATCTCCCTCTTCAAGCAAACTAACGCTGACCTGTTACAGTTGGTATGATCCTATTTCAACCTTCCAGAAATGCCCTTTATTCTTACTTGAGGTACTTAAATTGTTCTTATTCAGTTGCACAATGAAGCAGATAATCTGTGTCGTCATGTATGGAAATGGCAAGCTGAAGACACTACAAAAATATAGCTTTGCCATATTTGTAAAGCTCAGAAAAACTCCTTGGATCATCCTCTGCTTTATCAAAAGCTGGGAAAATGTATTTTGACTAACAAGTCAATTTATATGGCTTTGTATTGACAGTAGAGTCTAGAGAGGGGAGAGAGCGAGAATGAGGGATGAAATTATGTATCTGGATAAGACAGTACAGCAACCTATGTAACAATACAAACTAAAAACAATGTAAAAGCAAAAGTGGCTTAAAAAAGGAAAAGGAATCAAAGCCAAAATGTAACTGCTCAGTGGAAGAGACTGAAGCAATCAGTGGTTTTGCTTGGAGAGGGCCTCCGTCACCTGCCTGTGAGAGCACAAACAAAGCAGATTAAAACCCAGACAGTATGGAGTGCTGGCTGCGGCTGAGGCTTAAAAATATGTCAGTGAGATAAACAACAAGTAGTCATTTATGTTTTGATAGCACAACAGCATTACCCTGAAGCTGTGGGCCGGCTGGGTGTGCCGGGACAGAGAGTAAGGAGCAGGGGAGGTCTCCCCGCGGCTCCTCGTGCCCCGTGCAGGGGAAGGTTTCCTTTGCTCACAGTTTCCTCTCTTCCTGCCACAATCCAAACAGAGACAAGGGGTTTTCCCCTCCACATGGCCAAGACTCGTGCTGCTGTAACAGGACTAAGGCAACCCCAGGGGCTGAGACATTTCCCAGCCAGCACTCATGTGCCTGGTAGATCAGAAATACAGACTTCATGTCAGACATGTGCTTTCCTGAGCTGCCTGAGCTGCAGTCCCAGGGATGGTGGTATGAGGAATATTTCTTACCTCCAAAGGCTCTAGCTGTGGCTAGAAACAACCCGAGAAAAGCTGGTGAGACAGAAGGTGGCACAAAGAGGCTGAAGGTCTGTTTTATCATCATCTCCAGGCTCTCTACCTCAAACCCTCCTGAAAAAATTTGCCATTCCAGTTATCTAAAGTTGAATGTAAAATTTATACAACATCTGGTAGTTTGTTAAGCAAAAGCTCTCTCATAACACTCTATAAGCAATACTCACCTTTTGCTTCTTTTGTCTTGATTTAGTTTTATCATTCCTACTTTATCTTTTGTTAAAAACACCATTTCACATTTTGTCCGTCATTCTGCAGCTGAACATCACCACCAACAAACAACAGCAGCAAATTTCAGCAATTCTGCACTTTCTTCTGGGGCCCCACCTCCTCTGATTGTCTCTAGGCTGTACTCTGACAGCGATAATAACAACAATTTTATCCCTTGCTTAGTAACACTAGGTACTGCAGATATAAAAGTAGTCACCACAGAGAGACATTATTGTCTCAAACTTTTAATGGAAGCCTCTGAGAATTACAAGTGAGAATACTTAGAAATATCTTGCAAGAAAGCCATCAAAGTTTGAGACAGCTTTTACTTTTTGAGTCTGTTTTTTCTTAAAATAAGTTTTCCTTGTGTTTTTAAATATTCAAGAGTTTTTAAAAGTGAAAAAATGTATAAAAGAACAAATGTCAAAATTAGCAATAGTAAAGTGTACCTTGACTTTTGTAAGGCTTGAGACATGCAGTATTCTTGCATCCGAACTAGAAGTACGGACGGGCTGAGTGAACCGTGGGGTGGGCTGGGGAACGGGAGGGACATTTGGGATTAAAAAGCAGAGGTCAGCAATTCACAGTCCAGCTGGCAATCAGCTCAGGGTGACATTTCTCAGGGGAGCCTGCTGGGGCTGATACTGTTGAGTGTCCTCCCTGGTGACCTTGGCTGTGGGATGCAGTGCACCCTAAGAAAATTTGGGGGGACAGCAGTGGGCGCCAGCAGTGCCCCGCAGCAGGCAGGATGGCTGGGCTGCACCAGCCGCCAGAGGGAAGGGGTGGTCCCCCCTCTCAGTGCTCCTGCAGCCCAGTCCAGAGCAGTAATTCCTGCAACCACGCAGGCATTGATAGAACAAACCATGAGTGGCTTTGGAGAAGTAAAATACTGAGGGTTCAAGCTGGGCTGGCAGAACCAAACTCAAGAGTAAATTTGGATACTTATACACTGAGAAAAAAGAAAAGAGGCTGAGGAATGAGGAAAATGAGGAAAAACTAAAGCCTGGCAGGATTATTCTTTACACTAACCCCTTCCTATCCCCTCTGTATTCAGCAGTTCTTTGGTCTGTGTGGAAATCCCTTTGCAATCACAAAAAACATGGGATAATGAGTTTGTGTTAACCTCGTGACAACCTGGAGGGAGGAGGTCAAGCGAGAACACACCTTCAAAGTATCAAGCAGGGGAGAGCAGTGAAGCGGATGGAGAATTGGATGCTGCTGGCAAATGTTTCCTGTTTTGATCCACAGGGGGAAAGTGCAGCGTAGGCTCCTGCTCTTATCGCAAGAAAGCTCTTCCTTCCTATGTCCCCCTTTCAGCTCGAGAGGTCGAAGCAAGCTGGTCTGCCTGAAAACATGCAGAAAAGAAGCACAGTCCCAAGTTTTCCACTGGCAACATACCCGCCACTCCCTGCCCAGGCTAGCCACATCCCACAGTGCCCCCGTCTCCATTTGCTCCCCCCTGCCCAGTGGCCTCTCCTGGGGCTCATGTGCTCCCCCTCTCCCAGGAGCACCCCAGGACAGTGGTCCCCCCGCATTGTTCCCATCAGCAGCGGACCCCTCTCACAGCTCCTGCTGAGCTGCCTGTTCCTGCCCCTCACATGTATAGGGCTACCTGACAGAGCAAATGGTTGAAGTGACAGGGGTTAGAGATAAACCTGTTAAAACAGCTCTCTGTAAAGGAGCCCTGTCACCTCCACCCCAGGAAAACCACCCCTGCTACTCTCAACCCTGATGCTACAACACCAGGTCCAGGTTTTCTGCCCTGGAACCACTCACCAAAGCTGAGCCATTGGACAGAGACTTTGAAACAGGGCAAGATTTCCACGTAATTTGTTTAATCCAAGTTTGTCACTTCAGAAGGTCCCACCGTCTTGAAACCATTTGAACCATACTGAAACCTTCAAAAATGTTTCCCCCTCTGTTTTCCTTATTCTTTTTGATCCTACCATTTCCAAAAAATAAACAAACCTTCTGTTAAGAACCTCCCATCAATGCATCAATCTCCCTTTTGTGGAACCCACGCAGGGGTAACACTCTTTTCAGTCACCAAAGCCACCAGGAGTCAGCTTTTTCCCCATTCTCCTAAAGGGACAACCAAAGGTCAGGCTTTGCCTCTCATCTTTCCAGTTTCCAGAGGCACCTTTGCTTTTACCCTGTGAACCTAGGAGACTCCACGGCACATAGAACAAGTCAAGTTTCAATAGCACGATTTTTTCCTCTCGGTGTAGTAGGCTGCTCTTCTGTGACAGGAACTGATTTTTCTACCCTGCTTCTGCTGTGATTCATTCCTGTCCCACGCAGCATTGCCAGGCAGCATCTCTGGACATTTGTGTTCTTCAAAATCTTGTTTGGAAATCCTAATTCCATCAATACACTTTATGCACCCACTCATTTCAACTTAATTATACTTTGAACCAATAAAAGTCAAGGATATATAACTCTAGTTTTATCAGACCCATACAGCTCTGAAAAATTATCTTTGACTAGCAAAGAAATAGTTTCTTCTACAAAAGTAGTTGCAAGAAGGTGCACTAGAGAATCTACCACAGTTTCAAGGATATAAATTGCCTGAGATGTAGGCATTCTTATATATTGAACCATAAACTCTCATCATCAGTCTAAAGACAACTTCTAAACAAGCCTTGAGACAGAGCTACCCTGCTGGTTAACTAGTCATATTAGAAAGTTATGTCCCAGTTCCACGCATTCAGGTCCCATCTGACTGCTAGACTTCTTAAAAGTAAAACACAACTTCGTGAAATATGGCTTTCTACAACAGGACTGAATTTTAAAGAACAATTCTTAAAAATACCCAGAGTTACTATCATCTTCTATTAGGTTACATGAATGTTTGGTCAGAAATTGAGGAGTTAACTTTTTTTTCTTCTCATTCAGACTAAGTATTTCAGGTGGGAAGCACCAATTAGCAGTGGAGAATATTTAAATAATTAATACCGAGTTATTTGTTTGCTCATGAGGGAGTGCTGACTCAGGTCTGGGGTTTTGGCTATCCCTCATTAGGAGCAATTATTTTAGTTAAATAACAATGGATAAATAACTCAGAACTTCTGGGAGAATAATTTCCCAATGGAAAACACCTATTCAGGAAAGTTCAGATGTTTTGAATAGGGCCAGGGATTGCAAAGAAATCCCGGCAGACAGCTGACAGCAAACTTGCTGGGCTTCCCAGCCACCTGCCTGTGGGGCTGCTGAGAAACCTGCCCTCTGGGACTGATGTATCCGCACAATATAACATGAATACAGGTAATTGATTTTCCTAAGAAACAAGGTCCCGCTGTGACAGCTTTGCTTAATAAAGCAATTCTCAGGCCACAACCTACTTGTGATCCTGTGAATCAGTCTGACACTCTGTGCCAAAAAGGTGTTTTTTGTTGGCTCTGCAGCACAGTTTGTACAGCTCACCCCACCAGGACACAGCTTTCAACCAAAGCCACTTCACAGAGCAGCTGCCAGATTTATGCTCAAATGCTACCTGCCTTTAGCAGCTTAATTATCTTATCAGCTTTGGCATCATATAGTTATGTACAGGCCTGTGGGAAAGAGACAGTCTTGGGAAAAGGGCATTATCCCTCCTTTCAGGTCTGACCTCAAAACTTTTTCCCAAGCCTGAACATTGTTAAGACACCAATTTCAAACCTTCACAATAACTCACCATGATAGACAATAGAGCAGCCAGAGCTCATACCCTTCCCAGGGCCAGGAGGCTGGAAAGCCCTGGAAACTACTCGGCCACATCCTCCCTGCCTCCAGTGGCTGCCAAAACAGCTCTGCTATCTGCATGAACCAGCTGGCAAAGGGCTTTAAAAAATGCACTGGGGTAGCATTTGTTGTGACGAAAATGTGGGGGCCATTTCTGCTTTGTGTGTGCAGGGTGTGAGCACCACCACTGAGGGCCACTCTGAAAGGGTGCACCACTTGAGATCGGGGCAAGCGGCTGTGGTGATGGGCAAATCCTGCACCTAAGCCAGGCACATGCCAGGGGGAAAGGCTGGAGCTGGAAGTAGATGCTACATCCCTCCCCCAAGGCTTACAGCTTCCCTGCTCCTTGTGTCTCTGTATTCCATGCTTCTGGGATGCTAGCACATGCTGGGAAATTTTGTATCTAAGGGGTGAAGTAGGTAGCCTTTACAAGAGAAAAAACAGACGGCAGTGAGCACCTTTGGGGAAGGTGGGCAAAGGAAGGGAAGAGGGATGGGAGACTCAGCAGTCTTTGGTCTTTATTTAAAGAGTTAAAGGGGTGCTAGAGTTTGAACTAAGAGCTGTCCTGCTCCATCCACTTGCTCATCTCATAAATGAACTGGTTCATCTTCTTAAGGAACCTTCCACAAACTCAGAACTGATATAAACCTCATCTGTCATTTCGTGTCTATTCCAAGAGCAAAGTAAGAATTTATAAATCAAATTTTCATTAAGACTTTATTGGTGTATTTCTAATTCGTTCACAGAGGAATGCATCCCAGAGTCCTGAGGGAACTGGCTGATGTAGTTGCCAAGCCACTCCATGATATTTGAAAATTCATGGCAGTCAGGTGAAGTCCCTGGGGACTGGAAGAAGGGAAACATTGTGCCCATTTTCAAAAAGGGTAGAAAGGAAAACTCTGGGAACTACCAACCTGTCAGTCTCACCTCTGTGCGTGGGAAGATCATGGAACAGATCCTCCTAGAAGCTATGCTAAGGCACATGGAGGCCAGGGAGATAATTTGGGATAGCCAGCATGGCTTCACCAAGGGC
>BOSO01007030.1:0-41201 GCA_018403395.1 Gorsachius goisagi
ACCGTTAACTAGATCAGGTTGCTCAGAGCCCCATCCAACCTGGCCTTGAATGTTTCCAGGGATGGGGCCTCCACTACCTCTCTGGGCAACCTGTTCCAGTGTTTTACCACCCTCATTGTAAAGAATTTCTTCCTTATATCTAGTCTAAACCTACCCTGGTTTAGTTTAAAACCATTCCCCCTTGTCCTGTCACAGCTGGCCCAATCCTTTCAGCTGGATCCTCCTCAGGGACGCCGTGTTTCCTCAGGGCTGTTATCATCCCCCCACCCCCCCGACGCTCCCCGCGGCCTCAATGCGCACGCGCGCCGGAAGCCCCGCCCCTCCCATCAGGCCCCGCCCCCCGGCGCGCTGCGTCGGCGCGAGGCGTGACGTGGCGGCGGTTTGAATCCCGGCGGGCGGCTGGCGGGCGCTGTTTCCTGCAGGGATGGCGGTGCTGCGGCCCTTCGACAAGCTCCCGGCGCTCAACTCCGCTGTCTTCCTGGTAGGTCTGGCGGCGGCCCTCGTCGCCCCCGCCATACCCTTCCCGGAGCCCGGCCCTGTGCTCGGCGCCCGGCCCTCCCGCACCCTCTGCCGCCGCGGGCCGCGCTTCAGGGGCAACGGCCGCGCCTCAGCAGCCACGGCCGCACCTCAGCAGCCAACGGGCGGTGCAGGCCCCGCCCCCCGCGGGGATAGGCCGCCTGGCTGCGATATGCAAATGTACCCACTGGGCTGGCCCCACCCCCCGGCGCGGTGGCGGGAAGCGGGGCCCGGGCCGCGGGGCTGCCCCCGGCCGGGTGCCGCCTGCGGAGCGGCTTCTGACCGTGCTCTTTCTTTTCGTCCCCGCAGCTGGTGGGTTCGGACGAAGGCCTCCAGCAGAAGTTGGCGGAGGCCATCCTCCGAGAGAAGAAGAACTTCAACGTCAGTGTGTGAGTGGTTGGGAGGGAGATGCGCCGCCTGCGGCCTTGGCCGCAGGACGGTAGCGGGGTCGTGCAGAGGCCCTTTGCCGCCTATGTCCAAGAGAGGGAGCCAGAGCAGCGGCTGCGATGCGAATTGACAAGAAGTTTCTGCTGCGGAAAACGCACGCGCCGAAACTGCTTATAAATGCAGCTTCTGCCCAAGCGGCGGTAGTTGGAACTGCAGGGCGTTCGTTTCGAAGAACGAACTTGCTCTTGCGAACGCTAGAGAGCACTGCTGCACAGATGGGGCTGGCTCCTGCGGAAGGCAAATGGCTCTTGTCTTCAGGGCAAGCAGTTTTGGCATGATTGGGGGTCGGAATAATTCTCACATTCATCATGTTCACTGTGCACAGATCATTGCCCTTTGCATGTTACACAGGTGTTTGTTTAATAAAAAGCAAGGGTATGAGAGGAGCACGGATTTATTTTTTTCACCTGGGAGACAGTCATATACAGGAATTAAACATACTGGGCCAAACTGGGACAAGCGTAATGCTTGCAACTACTTGAAGGCAAACGAGTTTTCCTAAAAGATGTCCATTACTTTTGGTGCTCTTCATAGCTGTCTTCTGGTTTGTATATACGCATGTGCTTTTCCTCCTCAAGCTATTAAGATGCATTTAAGAATTTGAATTTTAGCTGCATGACAAGTCCTGTCTTAAAAGCTTGATTAACTAACTTTTTACGATACGATGTCCTTGACAGCTCTCTTGCCAAGACCAAATGAGTTTAGTCAGCTCTTCAGAAGGTGTTTATGTTATTTTGCAGCTGTACTCCAAGGCTATGCAGTAAAGGCAAACCCGAGCTAATGCTCTATTAGCCAGTTAGAGTGACTGTATTGCTCTCATTATGGGATCTTGCATGTTTGTGCTAACTAATAGTAAATTAATAACCCAATCTTCTATGCAAATCCTGCAGTCTCTGCTGAGCTGTGGTGTATCATAACTAGATGGGTACTGGTACTACAGCTGGGTAACTACCCAAAGGCATGGAAACTTATACTCTACTACAGAACAAGATAAGTCCCTGTGCTAGTATCACTAGGGAAGTAGATGGCTGTGAGGAAGCAGAAGGCCGTGACAGTGTAGTCGTGTGTTGTCGCCCACCGCCATGTTGGTTTGGGATTATACACGTTACAAAGAAATGGTATCTTCTCTGGCAAGTCTACCTGCCAGATATAGCTGTTGGGCGAAGAATTTCAGGGCTGCAGTTTTTGTGTCTCTTAACACTAGGAGAAAAAAAAAAAAGGCTTCTGCAGCACATATCTGGAGGCTGCTGACATCATCTAGTGATGTTGGTTTAAATACAGTAGAATTCCAAATCATGGAGGTTTGGGTCATCCTGCCCCTTCCTCCCCCCTCCCCCAAGGTCTGATATCCTTTCACCACAGCTTCTCCCCTAATTTCACCTTAAATATAAATTTAAGCTTGTTTGTGTTGCAGTGTGTCTTTTAAGTGCATTTTGCTCATATCTTATATTAGTTTTAAAGTATTTTTGTTAAATCATACCTTCCTCATTTATAGGAAACAAAACACCTTTATTTGGGGACTGGCAGACAAAACTACAAACTGCATGTTATTAATAGACGGGAATGTGTACCGTGGTCTGTGGTTGCTGAGGAAAACCATTAAGTCCTTAAGATTCCCCAAGGAGACCAAAATCAGTGTTTCTCTCTTGGCTTCCAGAGAGGAAGTGGATTGTGAGAGACTGAAATTCTGGGATTTTTGTTTGTCCAATCTATTTTTCGGGTGATCTTTCAAAAATATGGTGCTGATAATATTCTTCCCTGTGGAAGGCCCAGATATGCACTACTGAAGCTTTTTTAAAAAAATTTATTTTATTTGTAGTGGGAAGAGACACCAAAAATCCCCGCCCTGTAATACTTCTTCCAACAGCTGTATCGGCAGTGGTGGTATTGTGTAGAAGGACACCTGAACTAACATAGTAATTCCTGACACGGTGAAAGGGATAAAAAGGGGGGTAATGGTATAATAGAAGCTCTTTATGAGTTATAACATCATCTATAAACCTATGCTAGTGATCAATTTCTGATTTAAGATTTTGTGAGTACAACACGCCTTTCTGTAAAGTGGATAAAGTGGACACCTGAGAAGGTAGCATCTCCTGTGTGAGCGTATGAGCAGTATCTCTGGAATGTGGCAGGATAGCACTGACATGTTTTAACTGAAACTTGACAGTAAAATATACTGGTAAAGCATTGGGCTCACTTTGTTAGAAAGGATTCTTCTTAACAATTAAATAAAATGACTGTCATACAGATCTGGGCGGTGAAAACGTTTCTGTGAGTCTTGTTATACCCTAATGAGCTTCCCATTATAAACAGCCTTGTCTACCAAGTATCATTGTGGCTGTCAGCAACTGTGAGTGGGCCGAAGATATGAGAATACCACTTAAAAGAATCACAGTGTCTTCAGTGCCTACGTATTTAAGTAATTAGCGGGCTTCCTGGTAACTTGCTACATGGTCAGCTGCAATGGTTATGTGGTTATGGTTAAGTGGATAATGCCTTGCCAAGCTATTTGGTTAAACTGGTAAATTTATTATCTTTCAGTCACCTTGCTACATCTCTCCCCTTACCTTCAGAGAGGGATCACCTTCGGCCCAAGATAGATCTGATTGCGTTTATGATTGACATCAAGAGCAAATACAGGTAAAAGAAGGGCAAAAATATGAGAGGAAAACATATTCTTTCTTGGATTGATGGCTAAATCTACATTTTTACTGTGTTGGAATTGCTGAATAGTGGATTTCAAACTCAAGACTTGCTGTGCTGGGAGAGCTCAGTAATGCATACAGTGGTTTTCTGGCCTCCAGCAATGGATCAGGACTGAACTGCTCTGTCCAGTAACGTCTGTTGTGCACTAAGTTGTCATGGTAGAGAGGACAGATTTTGCCTGGATCTAGACATGGGATGATAAGCACTGAGCTTTGGAAAGACGCTATCTGTGAAATTAGGTGGAAATGATAGTGGTGCTGTTAAGTTCTTTCTGTAATATGCAAATGGCTGATGCGTGCTGGGCAGTGCTACCTAATAACCAGGCAGTTGCTGCGTCTGTGTCCCCAGCTCACGGATACTGCTGGTCAAGTGGGATCAGCACTGCAGGTATGTCTAAGCAAAAGAGAAAGGTCTGCAGGGATTGATCCCTCTTCTCTCATCTTGTGCTCATTTTTGTAGAAATGATATTTGTGTCCCTGGGCCATAAGTAAAGACTTACTAAGGCACAAAAGGCAGTATTTTATTACTTACTTAACTTGTGACTGATGATCCTGGGTCTCTCATTTACCAAAAATGACAGGCCCAGCTGCATACTTACAGCACAGATGGTGCTGCAGAAATGTGTTGGCTAGCTCTTCTGAAAGAGCTGAAGTAGTGCTGAAGTCTCGTTGGATGTTAACGAATTTGGATGCTTAGTGTCCACAAATCATGGAGGACCCCCTTCAAACTAAGTTTAACTGTTGAGTCTTGGGTAGGAAGGATGTGTTATAGATTACTAAACAGCTGTGGGTATTACAAGGGTCTCTGCTGCCATGCTTTTCGCATAGAGCATAACTCTGCCAGCTCAGAGATCAGCAGATGTTAACATCACTGTGCTTCTGAAAGTTATTCCCTTTGGCCTTGCGCTGCACTGATTTTACCTCCTTGCCCAAGTGGATTGTCTGTGCTTTTTTCAACAGCTTGAAGAATGTCGAAGCTTCCCTAGCTCATGTGGATGTCAGCTTCTTCCTGGGGAAAGTGTGCTTTCTTGTCACTGGGGGTATGTATGGCATCTGCCCTCTTCCTCCTCTCTGAGCAGCAAAACTTGCTGTTGCTTTCCTTAAAACAAGGCAGTGACTTAACTTGAAACAAACCAAAGGAAACCAGTGGCTTTGTTGAAAGCTTTCTTTAATTATTTCTGAACTCATCTGCCTTTTTTTATTGTTTTCTTAGATAAAACACAGTTTTCTTCTCTTGTGCTCACTTGCTCTCTCCTTTTTGTTTTTGCCAGTCAGACCTCTCTTCTCTGTCCCTAATCCCTGAATATGATTTGTGTTATTGATTTTTACTTCTTTTTCCTGTGGCACTGCAGAAGTCTGTTCTATCTGCTCTTGCAGATCTCTCTTAACGATAATCTTAATGAGCAGTGAGGAGCATATGATACTGTGGTAATAAAATGAATCTAAATGGATGAGCCAGTAAACTACTAAGTATAGTTTTAATACAAGACTGGTATCCCTGCTGTGTGCTCTCTGTCTCCATTGTGCCTTTAATCTCTTTCCCTGCCCACCCCCGCCCTTAAAAAAAAAAAAAAAAGGCTGAGAAGGTGCTTTTTTGCATACCCTCCCTAATCAGCTCTGAGGAACTGGAGGGGCCAGCCTATACTGCTCAGTGTTGGAACAGAGATGCTGGAATTTGGGTGTCAGGAGGGCTAATTCTGTGGTGGAAAAGACTCTTGGCATTGTCTTGTGCTATGGTTCTCCTGATAGGAGTGAAGACCTTGGAAGCATCACCCTGTGATACCACATGAGCCAGGAGGGCTTCTGATTAATGAGTAGAAGATTCTACCCCTGCTGACTGATCCCTCATTCAAAATGTTAATGTTACAGTACTCAGTAATGTAGCGATACTATTCCTGCTGTCAGTATTATGAACGACTTCTGTGCTAATTCCATTGCGCATCTTGTACCGTTCTGTTTGTACTGCTCACTGTTGCCTTACTTGCTGTGGTGCTCTCAAAATTAGCTCTGGATTGTTTTGTGGATGTTGAATTTCCTGGCACTTTTCTTCACTGAATGTTGATCATGGGGCTTGTAATGTGGGAAAACTTTTTCTGTAGTTGGCAGGGTGAATTACTGCAGTGTAGAGATGAACACCATCTGGAAACTGGGAGAAGTCTACTGCAGTCCTGTGCTATTCTGTGAGCTGGAGGTAAGATGCTTATTTGGCGTCTGAAGGGATTTGTGAATTCCACTGCTCTCTGATCCTTAGGAACATCATTACATTAACAATAAATATACATACATTAGCAATAAATATACATACATACACTACTGTCTTGCGTGTCAGAGACCAGGCTCTTTCTACAAGAGCAGTAGAGGTACAGGACTCTGACTGTCCTTGAAATGTGTCTTCTAGATTACATGCTCCTTCCCGTGCTGCTTCAAAGCCTCAGGAAGCCAAGTCTAAATTAACAAAGACTTTTCTGATATGCAAAGCCTTGGTACGCTTGTTCCTTGAGGCATTTTCTCTTCCTGAGAGCCCCTGAGCTATTTGCCATGTGACTCTTGCCCATGTAATGCCTCCTGTTAGCCAGCCTTTGTTGCTTCTCAGACTGTTTTGCCATCTGATATGCCACTCTTTCCAATTACCTGCTCGGTCTGAAAAGCTGGAGGGAGAGTTTGGCATGCAGCGGTAGCACACTTTACTTTTCCGTGTATTCATCGTTCCACCCTCAGAGACTGCTTCCCTACCAGCAGGCAATATCTTTGCCTTTGGCGAGGCCTTAATGGTTTTCAGCTGACAGCAATGTACCTGCCTTAACATTAGGGGAGTAAATGGACCTGTTTGGGGTTTTCTGTAGCTAGCCACTCTGAACCATACTTAATGCCTGCTCCATTTTTTTCTTTTATGACGGGTTAGCACTCCTTTTCTGTTGATTAAATAATATTAAATAGTATTAAATAATTTCTCCATTTAATTTCCAGTTGGAAGGGATACGAGTTTCCACTGCTCAGCGACTTCTCCGGATGTTACAGATCTGTGCTGGTCACGTACCAGGAGTTTCTGCCTTGTCCTTTAGCTTGCTGATGAGGCGCTCTGCTGATGAATAGCTTCTCATTGTGAGAATTCAGCCACATTCATCAGTTTTTTCACTCTAGGTATTCAAGCTGGAATCACATTGGGAAGCTTTTTTGCCTGACTTGTCATGACCGCTTGTCCAGAGCTGTTCCTAGTTGATAATCACTCAAGAAAAGTTTGACTCCTGTTCAGTGGAGTGAACATATAGGTGCTGGGGGGAGGGCAATTTGAATTGGGGGTTCCTATGCATTATTACATCTGTATCCCATTTCATGATCAAGTCTGAGTTTCACCCACTTTGCCAATGGCCAGGAGCTACGAGTTTTACTGAGAGAATATCAGAAGAACAGGCCACTATTCCAAATGCCGTGTGTCACGGTTGAGTGTCTTTGTTTCGGTGTCTCCAAAGTACTAGAGAAGAGGCAGCAGGCTCCTGCTTCCTTTCAGTTGAAATGCAGCACCTTGGGGCTAACGCGAAACCTCACTGCCAGGTTTTGTCTCCCCACGAAGAGAATAATGGGGAAGGCAGGCTGTCCTGCAGCTTCTAGATAGGCTGCAAGTGGCAGTAAATGATCCAGCTGTGTGAGCGTCTGCCCAGTGAAAGGCTCAGTATTCCCATGCCTGATATCTAATTGGGGAGGAAGGGACTAAAGAAGATAATCTAGCACTTTAGCTTTCTTTTAGATCTCTAAAGAAAAAGACTCCATCTAGCAAGCCCAGGATAACAAGCAACCCCAGTCTACCAAGCCCAGGATAACCCTAGCAACCCAGCCGCTGCGGCTCTCCGGAGGCTGGACTACAGCAACCTACAGAAAACACGCGTTGTCGCTTGCGCACTGGGCGTATGCTGTGTGTAACCCCATAATTAACAGGTTCTTGTCAGAGGTAATTCATGCCTTATTCTTACTGCAAGTCAGTAGTATGTTTTGGAGTTCTAAGTTAATAAAATGTATAATATTTAATAATTGGTTGTATGCTTTTTGTTTAGGTACGTGGCATGGGCTCTAAAACCTATGAATGCTTGCCCTGGTTTGCCCTGGCAGCGAGGCTGGTCCTTGCTGGCAGTTTGAACTTCCAGTTAGCTGGTGGGCTGCAGTCACGGTTTCAGCCACGTGGTGGTGGCAAAAGCTTTCCAAATACAATCCTTCCTCCATACCGAGTGGAGCCACCTTCCAGAAGACGGTGTTTCTTGAAACGCTGAGGTGTTTCTTACCCAGAATTGCACACCAGGTAAAAACAAAGCATAGAGAGAATGTGTTAAGCTCCCTCCGGTTTAATTTTTTTTTAATCCCTAATGGTCTGCTTTAATGTTCGTAGGTGCAGAGCTCTAGCTGCGTGTGCTGTTTCGCTTAGCTTGTTTCTGACATCTGTCTGTGAGTGGTAAAAAGCAGAAAGCAGCACCACAGGCTTAATTGGCTGTGAGGGTTGGCAGTCCTTGCAAAGACAGCTCAGCAAGGCACAAAGCCTGTATCCTTGCTCAGAGGACACACAAATCCTAGCTCTGGTTGTATTGTTGCTGGCGGGGGAGGGCTAGGTTGGTTGTCAGCTGGAACAAAAGGAGCTAAACCATTCAGCTGTGTTATGGTGCCCAAAAGGGCTGAACTCTGGCTAAAACCCAAAGGAAAAAGACGTGCAAACTTGCGGCTGTGTAAGAAGGATTGGGAGCTTAATGGGCATGCCCTACTTTCAGCTAGCTTTGTGGTCCTGGTGGCACTAGCCAGGGCTTTGCCACCAGAGAGAGGGGCAATCGTCCTGAGAAACAAGCTTCTCTGTTGGTTATGCTGTCTCAGCCTCGCTCTCGCTTTGGGTCCCTCAAAACAAATGAGACCATGATTTAGAATAGACTGGTTTCGATTTGCTCTTGATGTGCAGGTGCAGTCTGGGGGAGGGAAGGAAGGGCTGCGGCATGAAATGAGCCATTCTTTCGTGTCCTCCGCAACTGCTGTAAGGTAAGGAGACTTCCGTCTCCTTGGTCGCTCTCCGATTGCCTCGAATAACTATTGGACTCGGGTAAAATCCCTTTGGCCTCAAGAGTAATTTCGCTGTGCTTTCTTAACTGGTGAAAACGAAACTTTCTTTGGTTCACCCAGAATGCTTTGTAGCGACCCACACGTGCTGCTGTCCATCCCTGCGCCTTCAGGCGTAGGGCTTTTCTTTTTTTTTTTTTTTCCACTGCTATGTTTCAGATGTGGTATTTCTTTCCTTCTACTACTTTCAAAGAAGAAAGATGCTGTTTGTACTTCCTACAGGTGGCCGAATCCCAGCTGGTACAAAATAAAATCTAGTTCCTTAAGAGCAGCATCTCGCTTCACCTTGGGGCAAATATTTTTCTTACTCTTAGGAAAAAGTCTTTACTAGAACTGGCAGGGGAAGTGGAGCGTATCTAAGAATATGACACTGTGTCTCAGGTCCATCATGTTTTACAACCGCAAGTGGTTGGGACACATCTAAAGCTACAGCTTCAACTATGTAAATACCTCTAGGAACTGTCAGCTGTTAGTTTAGGCGGGCCGTAACGCTGCCCCTCCCAGAGAAGACAAGGCAGCCGAGGGTATCTTTCATCTGGACAGAGTAGCCAGGGCTAACGTTTGGTAAAGGTCTTGTGAAACTGGTGCTTGGATGGGGATCAGAGGCAGGGGAGGCCTGAGGCTGAATTAAGGCTAGTGACTCAGGTTCTGTTGTGTTTAAACATCGCGGAAGGCCTTGCCAAGCTGGCTGAAATCTAAGCTAACAGAAATATTTTGGAGTTACTTCCTTTCTCTTCCTCTTTATGTTGCCTCAGTTCCTCATCCCCATGGAGATTTACCAAGAGAAATCCCCCCCTCTCTGTGGCAAAAAGTAGCCGTGAGCGTTGCTGGTTTGACTGTCTCAGTTTGCAGACGTGTTTTAGTTTGTCAGCTATGTCAGCAAGATTAGTGTCAAAGGGGTTTAATTAGTGTAGAAGACCTTGCACCAGTTACACCAGTGTAAGCTTCGCTCATGCAGAGCTTTTCTTTTGGGTGGAACTGAATGAGGCTTTAATAGGGTCTCTTTTGCTATGGCAGGCCGACCCACAGGATTTTGCCTTCAGTCCGGTCACCTGAAGTCAAGTTTTTGTATCCTCAGCCTGCAAGCCGAGCTGCTCAGGGAGGTGGTCTGTGAGAGATTTTGGCACAACTCAGCTTGGTTGGCATTACCTGTTGGTATTTTCCAAGGGAAGGGGGTTTTTTTGCTGGTTTTGCCACGCCAGCAGTTAAATCAGACCAACTTTTAAGCATGATAAGACATGATATGCTCGGTCCATACTACCAGGAGAGAAAGTCTGTGTGCTGATATGGTGCCTGTAGTAAAAGATCTCTCTGTCCTGGAACAAAGATCAGAGATAAATCCAGCCCTGGGGATTTATTTGTCCCTCCAAACCTTGAAACTGGTGATAGAGGTTTAGAGTCAAGGCCACCTCTAATATTTACTTTGAGGACTGCTCAAAACTGGATGTGGCTGCTTGCCAAGACCTGTAGTCCGATGGGGCTGGCTGGGTTAGGTCAGCAGCTGTGGTTGCGCTGCAGGAGCTGCTTGGTAGCTCTCATCGTGACCACTGTTCCACGGCAGCAGTGGACAAGAAGGGACTCCTGCTCTGCTGCCTGGAGCTGACCTGCGGAGCTGTGGCAAAGGTACCTGTTTTGCTGGCAAAAGCAAAGGAAATGCTTTCTCCTGTGGGGTTTTTAACTTGCCTTGATTTTTCAGGAGCACTGGGCTTTGCTCTGGCGAGATTCCAGCAGCTCCATCTCCATTCAGCTGGCCCAGATCCCCTGGCAGTCTCCTCTGCACGCTGAGTGTTCTCCACTTCCCACCCTACGCTGGTGTGCAGTGTTGCTGTGGGCTGCTGAACAACTGCCACTTTCCATTCAGTGACCAGCTGTCCTTCACTGGTGGGGAAAAGTGATTTATATGCAAGAGAAAGCAATAGCTGGCACAGCCCAGAGCTGGGAGCCAGAAATGCTGGGCTCGTTTCGCCTCTGTGGCTGATTTCTTGCATGACCCCAGGCACGTGCGTTAAAATTCACTGTGCCTCACTTGCTCTGCCTCTACTGTAGGAGCTATCCCGGCTTGGAAGGGTGTGATGAGGTTCAACTGACAGTGCTTTGGGGTTCACAAATCTGGAATGGGGTGGAAACATTGGGAAGAAACCATTTTTTCTTAATTAGCAGTTTGCTTTTTTTTTTTTCTTTTGGTACCTAAGTTCTGGGGGAGGAGGGTTTGGTGGGACCTGCCTGCCACCACCTCCCGAGGTTGGCTGTGTTTTGTGCTGCTTACCTGCCTGACTCTGCTGCCTCTTCATAAGCCATTGCGGCATGGTTGGGTTTTGTTGTGAACTGGAACAAAACCACCCTCTGAAACGCTGAAATTCCCTGCACAGTTCAATTATCCTTGAATTGGCCGGTGGGAGAAATCAAAGTCTCTGGATCTCTTCCTCCCTGATAAATATTAATGCGGCGCGGCGATGCTAGGCAGGACGGCATCCCCTCGGGTCGGCTCTGCGCAGGAGGAGCCGTCTTGGCCGTGAAGAACCAGTGTGCGAGTGAGGTTGTGCGCAGGGGACTCGGGAGCGATGTGACTTGCTCAGGCTCCTTGGCAGCTGAGTAGCGCGGGCTCCTGGCCCGTGCTGGGCCACGTTTCCCTTGCCATGGGCTCCTTCTGTGGGAGCTGACACGTGCCGCAATGCTGACATCCCTCGAGCTCACTGCGTGGCGGGGCGTTTTGTGAGGAGCCAGGAAAGAGGCCGTGCCCGTCCCCCCGCCCCGCTGCCTCCTTTGCGGAGGGAAGTCAGTGGTGTGTGAAAGAGAGCCCGTGTTTTACATACGCACAGGCTGCCTCCTCGCCGCCGGCCCAGGTGCAGCTGCGGGCTGGGCCCGAGAGCCCCGTGGGCTCTGCACGTCACGGGAAGGAGCACCGAGGTGGGGCGAGGACAAAAACAAAGAGAGAAGCCACCTCCCCTCGGGAAACCTGGCCCCGCTGCACAGAGGCTGCTCTGTCCTTCAGATCCTGCCACCCTCTCCGTGCTACAAGAACCTGTGCCAGGGCCAGCTGAAGCACCCGTGCTCGAGAGCGGTCCCCATGCAGAAATGAGGCAGAGGCATGCTGGCGAGCATTTGGGAAGACCTAAAAAGCCTAGTTAGCATTAAACATGCTAAGGAGGCTTCCCCCATCTTCTGGCAGCATGGAGTATTTTCCTTTCCTGTCTTCCCGTGGAAGCTCTCCAGTCCCCCTGTGCACCCACCCTGCGGTGATGGGGTGACCATGCCGTGCTGCGGCTGGGCCTGCCTGGCTCCTGCCCCGCTGCCTATCTCATCGCAGCGCTGGGGTTGGCAAAACACCTTGGGTACTTGCTGAGGGTCAGCGGTCCTTGCAGCGCTATCGCTGTCTGCTCTGGTCAGCTCAAAGCTCTCCTGAAACTCTGCGCTGGCCGCTCTCCTAGGTTTGACGGCAGCGTTGGCATCGCCCCAGCGTCAACATTCATTCCCTCTGCCCCCTGCTATCTTTCCTTTTCTTGCCCTTCCAGAGATGACAGATGTGAAGCCAGGGCTGCGTTTGACTCAGTTCGGTACGTAACAACCTGTGGCTCGTGCTGCAGCGGAGCACCTCGCTTCAAAGCAATGTGCCAGCATCAACCAATTAATCCTCATTCCCCCGTGGGACTGAGGGGTGACTCAGTGCCTCGTGCTGTTATGCTGAGAGGCAGAGGGATCAAAGGCAATGGAGCTGGGGAAGCCCTGGGATAGCACAGGGTTGCTCTGTGCCGGCACGCTGGGCACCTGTAGCCTCTGTCTTGCACGCTTCTCTCCAGGGTTCTGCCCAGGCTCCTTTTAAGCCAGGCAGAGAAGGGCTGAAAGCTCTGCTACCTTAGAGATGGGGCTGGAGCTGCCTTCACCTTCCTTTGCAGGGAGTGTTTTTACTACCTGGTGTTCCCTTTTGGTATTTTCCATCCTCTTGCCCCTTCATTATAACTTGACTTGGCCATCCTGAGCAATTCTCCCTCATGCTCCCACCCAGAGGTCCTTCACGCCTTCCCAGCATCCCTGCTCAGCAGGCGTGGGCCTCCAGGTGAAAGGCAGGAGCAGGGAGGCTTAGGCAACATGGAAATAGAGCTGGTGTGGTGGTGCACGTCCCCCTTGGGCTTCGTGACCCACATCGAGCTGCGTGCCAGGCCGTGCTGGCACGGCATGGTGGCCCTGAAGAAGTGCAAACAAAACCCCAACACCTGGCCTTGGGCTGCCCTGGCATCCATCGCGCTGCTGCCTGTGAGCTGCTCCTGGGGAAAGGAAGGGGAGTTGCTGGCGTGCAGATGTTGCATAATACTGACCTAGTTCGAACACAAGTTTGCGAGCTGGCAAGTGTTTGCCCAGCCTGCGGGGAAGAGAAAACCCCTCCAGGGCCAGGGCTGCTGCATCACGTCCTCTGCTCCGAGTTGTGAAGGAGATGAAATGTGAAGCATGTGCTTCCTCCAGAACCTGGCTCTTCCCTCTTGTGCAAGTTGCACGTGGAGCATCACCTGCGCGAGTCCCCTCTGCCTGTGCATGAGCTGTGGTTCAGTTGAGCTCAACCACTGCATGGGACTAATACATAGTGATGGTGTCCTATAAATTATATAGTCGGTGTGTTCGCCATCTGCTCTGCGCTGAAAGCTGAGTGTGATTGAGACCTTCCCCCCTTCCCAAAGCTTGACTCTCTTGCAGAGCTTGAAATGTGTGTGGATCTCCCGTAAGTGGTTCTGATTGAATCAGGTAAAGAGGGAATTTTTTAAGCAGGCTGCACCCGAAGTGAGAGCTGAAGCATAGGCCAGCATCCTATTGCCATGAGACTATGAGTGAAGAGCGAGTCTGATTTCATGCTAATTAGGTTCTAAAGGGAGCGAATCTTGATTGCAGTGGTCATATCAAAGAATCAAACCAGTAATGCAAAAAGCAAAGGAAACCCCAGAGTGATTCATATGAGAAGGGGAAATAAAGACAGTCATGGAGGAAGAAGGAGTTTGAGGGGGACTGAATTGCTCTGCTGCCCAAAAGCAGAGGGGATTTGAATCAGATTATCCTCATTAGATGTCTCTTTAAAGCATCATCAAGCCAAATGAATGGTCGGGGGGAGAGCTTGCAGGCATGGTGTCTGTGATTATCACCAGGCATTTACAGTCCTAGTTCTCTAGCTTAGAGACAAGATTATTAGGGGGTATAAAACTGTATCTACCCTCAGCCTCTAATGTGCATTTTTAGGGACGTTGCCGCGTGGTCCCTCGGAAGCCTGCCTGCATCCTCTGGTGGCCCAGCCCTCTGCAGTGCTGTGGGTGCAGCGTGGAGGGGGAAGGCAAGTGTGAGCCAGGGAGCTGTGCCAGCCAGGAGATGCAGCCTCCCCGGTGGACTGTGGTGGAGGGCAGGACCTCCCCTATGGGTGCTCTCACTGAGACGGAAAACGGGGAAAGGGGTTTTTGGAGGGGAGAATGTATCTGCCTGCCTCAGCAGTACCACTTGCTCCCCCCAGCATCTCCCTTCCTGTGGCAGCCTCTGCCAATGCGACTCATCCTTCTTCCAGACAGAGCCTCTGAGGCCCTGAAGGCTTGGAAGTCGGCGGGGTTGTTACTGGGGGTTGTTACTGGGGGAGCTGTGGGGAGGACCCTGCCTTTGAAAGGGAATTGATGGACTTTGCCCACAGGTCCCGTGAAGGCTGGGGGGTAGAGCATGGCACAGGACTGCTGGCAGGCTCTCTCCACCTCCCCAGCTCTGCATCCCCAGCAGCCATCTCCCTCTCCTTCCCCACCCAATGCATCGCCCCCCCTTGTTGCTTCTCCAGGCTTCGGCAGGACGGCTGAGGCATCGCGCCCAGATGCCGGCCGGGAGAGCAGGGGCACGGGCCAAATCCTCCCATCAGCTCTCTCCTGCATGACATCCTTAACGCGGCCATTGAAATTTGTAACATTATTCTGCATTTAAGCCAGCCTTTTTTACACCAGGCTGGCACCCAAAGGTCCGTGAGAAGCCGGAGAAGGCCGCGGAGGTACTGGCAAGCGCAGTGATGCTGCTGCAGACTAACGAAAAGCTGTCAGCATGGAGGTGCTTCGGCTGGAGAAGGAGGAGAGGGGAGGCTGTCAGCCGGAGCCTCGCAGCCGACAGCGTGGCGGTGACGAGCTCGCTGCCACAGGCAGCCGGACGGCCACGGGGCCTGCTTCCCCTCAGCGGAAACGTGCTTCCTCGCCTCTCATCCCAGATTGTGGCTGCCCTCATGCCCGAACACGTGCCACTCGTTCCTCCTGCAGCACTGCGCTCCCTCTCAATGCTCTGGGGATGAAACCAGCTTGAGTTTGGCATCTGACCCGGCCAGGCAGCCTATGGTCAAAATCCCTGCAGTCCCTCGGCTCGGCCGCTCGCGGGGCATTGTCCGGCGGTGACGAACAGAGAAGTTGGAGCTCCCCGGCACTGCCTGGGCCCGGGGTGGTGGGAGGCTGCAGGGCAGCTGCAAAAGCCAGCGCAGGGACTCGTTCCTGGAGCAGTGGTTAGTGCTGGAAACCACGCAGGCTCTTGTACCTTGATTCCTGCTTATGATGCTGCAATCTGCAGGTGCCACAGGAATTTTGGGGGGGTTTTGGTGTGTTCTGTTCCCCATTTGAGCTGTGCTTTAAGTTAGCCGGGTAGGCTGCTGTGTTTTAGTCCTCTCCGTTAGGATGGCTCCCATGGTCAGTGCTGAGGAGCGTGACTGCGGAGCAGCCGTGGTGGGGCTGGGCTGCAGTCACGGGGGGCGGTGGGGTGTTACTTGTGTGCTGGTTGGATGGCAGGCAGCAGAGTAAATTGCAACAAATGGGTGCAATCAGGACAAACATAATTTCTTCTGTGTTGGAACTGCTTGCAGGCCCCTTCCTATTTTCTCAGGTTGCCTTCTTGTTCAGATGTATTCACCAAACCATCCCTGTGCATGAGCTGGGGCTGCAGCTCTCCTGCGAGCAGTTCGCTATAACTAAGCGCTATGCAAAGTGCCATCGGGGCTGCTCAGTTTAGTTTTGACTTCCAGGCTGACCCAAGCAGTTTCCTGTCCCTTGCTGCTGGAGCAAGCTGCAAAGGATGGGGGTGCAAAGGGGGATAGCCCCTTCCCTTCAGTGGGCTTAGATTTTTGGCTCTGGAGTTGTCTGCTGGAGACCTCCATGCCCCAAGAGCGCAGCAGTGGGGCTCCCCACTGCAAGTGCCGGGGAGGTTTCTGTGCTCAGCCTGGCGTGCCAGGGAGGTTTCTGCCCCGGCGTACGCCTGCCTGAACCAGCTGAACCCACCTGCTTGGAGGTTTGTAGCGCGCCAGTGCATCGCCTTCAGCCATTTGTTTCTGCTACGGTGCTGGAGGTGCTGCCCAGCCCTGCCAGGACACGTGAATGCTCCCTAAGAAGCCGCAGGCAAAGCTGGGGGGGCACTTAGCCTCCACTCACCCACCCAAGAGGGTCAGCGCGAGCTCCCACCCATCCTTAGGGTGGGGATGGGGGCAGCATCCCTGCTGCAGGCAGAGCAGGCATGGGATTTTTTTGCAGGGATGTCCAGGCAGAAGAGCCAGGCTCAGAAAACAGCGTCTCGCTCACGGTATGGGGGGGCTTGTGAGGGTCCAGGCAGCATCCAGGGACCCAAGCCTCACTACGAGAGTCCCACCGCACTCTGCAGAGCAGAAAGAGCAGCCAGCACACTGGCTGGAAACACCCCTTGCCGCCCCCCTCCATGCCTGCTCCTGGCAGGGGAGGTCAAGGGCGCAGCTCCCCCAAGGCAGGATTGGGGAACAGAGGGTCCCACATGGCCTCAGTGCTGCTGTGTCCCTCTTGGGGTCTCTGGAGCAGGGAGGGGGAATGGGCAGAGGGAGCTTGAGCCCAGGCAGTGCTGACCCACAGCCCTCCCTCTGCAACCCTGGTGGGGTCTTCAAAGGGCAGCCCACTGTAGAAACCTAATTTGGGTGCTCAGCATCATCCCTGGAGAGGTCCAAGTCCCCTTGCAGAGGGAGCCAAGGACACCTGCTCATTTTTCCTTAACCTCGTGGGCAAGCACGGCTCCAGGGGCTTTTAAACAAGATGGGGAGCAGACAAGCGATGTTCAGCAGAGCCGGTGCCACCGGGGCACCACCCCACGTCGTGCAGGTGGCTGAGCAGTGCCCCGAAAATCCTTGGTAGGAAGTAGAGCACACATGGAGTGGTCTGGGTTTAGGGTGTTGGTGAATCTCTTGAAGCCTTTATTTTCCCACCTTATTCCTAAAATCTTCCCAGATTTTGTCCCTAAGCCCAGCTGGCTTCAAGGTGGGGCTGAGCCGTGCTGTGGCGCCCTGGAGGATCCCAAGGAGGAGGTTTGTGCTGGAGCCCTGGGAAACCAGCTCCCGAGAGCCATAGTGGGACCTTTCAGGAGGGGTTGCTTCCCATCAGCTGGCGCAGAGGCGCTGGGAAGGGGCGTGGGGGTGAGGTGCCGAATGTGCTTTGGGGTTTGGCTCCAACCAAAGCCTTCCAGCAGCGCCATCTGGATGCGGGGCAGACGTCAGGCTGTGCCAAGGCATTCCCAGGGCATTGGGTGCATCCTGTCAGAGGTTTGTCTCAAGGTAACTGGGTCTGCTTGATAAACACCTCGCGGCTTCTCTGATCGACAAGCCTTTGGGTTTCCGGTGTGCACGAGCACAAGGTGAACTTTCGGTGGATATTTTCTGCTACAGGCGGTTCTGCAAGCGCGTGCGTGAGTCACTTCACCCACCCTTGACACCAGAGGAACCGCTCACACGAGTCTGGTCGCTCATGTGTGCACGAGCACTCGCAGGACGCTGCCGTCCCTCCCCATGTCTGGGATCACCGGCGCTGCCCTGTCCCTTGCTGGGCTCTCCGCAGGGATCCTGGCAGCTGGCCGAAGCCGGCCCTCCCGGTGCACGGTTAGAGGGAACAGCACTGGAAATCGAGCTCTCCGACTCCAGGATTAAGACATAACTTTTAAATAGCTCATTTGATATCTTTGCTGGTTTATTTGTTTAATAAAAGCACTTAGTTAGCCGGAGTCCCAGGCTCCTGGGGCTTTCGTTGCTCTGCAGAGGAGATAAGAAAAGCGCATTTTCTTATCCAGTGAGTCATTTTTTCTGCTCTTTAATTATGCATTTGTGCTATTATCAAGCGTATTCAGCTCTTAGATGCAAACAGTTCAAACTACTCACCAAGCTTTAACTTTTGCTGCTCCAAAAATGATCAACAGCCGTTAACGAAGGGCAAGGGAGGCAAAGACGGGGGGGAGATGAAGGGTGGAATGGCTGATGCCCGGAGCCGGCCAGGCAGCCTGGGCCGCGCTGGTGAGCAGGCACACGTGCAAGTGCTGCTGGGGAAGTCAGCGGTGATTTTCTCCATGAGTAAGCGTTATCATGTGTGAATTCAAACATTGTTTTCTTGGCCCAGGAGGGAGCAGACGGGCCAGAAAGGGAGCGTGAAGGAGCTGTAGAGGGGGATAAAGAGGACTTGGAAAATGGGAGGGAATAGGGTAAGATTGATCGCGGTGATGAAGCCGCAACATCCTTCCACGTAATGGGACCTGGGAGCACTTTATTTGCAGGAGGACATCATGGCTGCCCGTCCCCAGGCTCCCCACCATGCATTCGCAGCTTCGGGTTTTCACTCCAGGTACCAAAACGGGAGCAAACCTCACCCTCGGTGCCAAAAGCAACATGTAGGTACCTCGGTTTGGGCTTTCTGTGGTGTGTATATTGGACCGAAGGGGTCACAGAGTTAATCTGTAAGCGTGGTACAGGAGATGTCAGATCCATTTCCCCACCCCTGCATTAAAGCCGAGCAGGGAAGCGGGAGGGGAGGGAGAGGGGCAGGGTGACAGTGGTGCAGTGGGACCCACGGGAACAGGGGCTGGAGGTCGCTGAGAGACGACTGAGGCAGGAGAAACACAGCAGGGGGATTTCGGGGGGGGGGAGGCCAAGAGGGAGATGGTGGACGAGCATCCCCCTTTGGGAAAAGGAGACCAGCAGGTGGGAACAGCCCAGGGCAAGAGGAACAGCAAAGCCTTTGGAGCAGGGAGCTGTTTCAGGGGCAGGTGCACTGACAGAGCACTGGCTGGTTTGTGGGGGCTCTCTGCCTCCGTGCACGGCTCCAGCCCCACCAGCCCACCAAGGCAAGATGTTTTCTACTCCCTACTCCTTACTCTTATGCTTCTGTGAGCTGCCTGCCAGGGACAGCAAGCGCTCTGGGTGCCCTCTCCTCCTCGGGGCTCTCCGCTGTGAAGCTCGGATGTGGCCTGGAGCGAGCCTGACCTTTTCTCCTGACCTCTCAGCCCTCCCTGCTGTGGCTTTCTGACCCTCTGGAGATGCTCCCGGGGCACCCTGCTGCTGGACGCACGCCCCGCCTGCTCCCGTGCTTGCACCACAGTCCTGCTCCTTGCCCGGGGTGCACGAGAGGCAAGGAGCCGGTTGAGATGGGATACGGAGAGACGTCCTCCCCTGGCAGGTACCCGTGCAGGGGCAAGTGCAGCCTGTGCAGGGCAAGCATCGAGGCGGAGGGTGCCAAGCTGGCCGTGCCGCTCATGGCTTCAGAGCTCAGTGCTGCGCTGAGAGAGGGAAGTGCTCGGCGTGCCCCCGCTCGCTCAGGGAGTTTTACTTTGACTAAGAAGGAGGGGGAATAACTGAGTCACAGGTGCGGGAATGGTGGCCGGGCTCTCACAGCTCATCGCAGGAGCCCGCAGCCCCCTGGGCTTGCCATGGCCATCCCTTCCGGCACGGCGCAGCTGGGCAGGGCGCTCCCTGGCAGCCAGGCACGCGTGCACGAGTGCGAGGGGCGAGGGAGCAAGCGGCTGGGCATGCTGGCTGGAAAGGGAAGTGAAATCGCAGCAGGCGTGGAGCCAGCGGGCAGCGACCGGTTTTGGTTGGGACTTTCACTCGCCCAGAGCCCCACAGTGCCCGGTGGAGAGGGCTGAGACGGTGCTGGGGCTGCTTCAGCACCATCCTGGTGCAAACTACCCTCCGGGGATGCTGCTGGCAGGAGGGATTTGTGGCCGGGGGGCAGCTCCTGCCCGGCGGGGCATAGGGTGCTGGAGAGCCGTGCTTGGGCTGGTGCCTGTGTCCCACACAGGTCTTCAGGGTGTGGGGTGCAGAGGCTATGGGCTCAGCTTGCCCCAAAGCCATTGGAGAGGGGCAGGCACATACAGGGACCAAGTCCTCTGGCCTGTCTCAGAGGAGCTGGGCTGCCCAGTGGGGATGCCTGGTACTCTGCCACCTCCAGCCAGAGCAGCCTTTGGCTTTTCCCCTCCCCTCCCAGCCTCAGCCAGGACAACAAGTGGCAGAGACCTCACTAGAAAGAGCCCAGAGGCCGTGGCTGTAGCAAGGATGGGACTTCAGAAGTGAAGCCCCATTAGGGCTCTCCCAGCCAGGATAGGTCTCCTCCGCTGCTTCCTTCAGCTGAGAGGAAGCCAGCAACTGCGGCTGGTCCCTTTTTTTCCTACGGGATGAAGAAAAAGAGGATGTGACTTTTGTGTGGTAAGGATGGAGAAGAGCCACCTGCAGCACTGAAATCCATCACTTATCTGCTTCAGATCTCAAGCATCGGGCTTGCACATGTAGGTACCAGTGGCAGGACATTTCTCCTGCTCCTGATCAGGAATACCTAAGACCATTAAGGGTCTATTTAGTCCCTTCCACAGGTATGGGGACCAGACTTACTTGAGGTGACCCACTTTGCGCATGCCCATGCCCTGGAAGTTACTGAGCAGAGCCAGATCTGAATCCTGGAGAATGAGACATAGTGCCAAGGGGCTGGGAGGGTCCTTGCCATGGGTCTAGATCTGGGATGGAGAGGATGGAGAGAGCAAGGTGATGGAGAGAACCATCACTAGTAGAGATGGAGAACACACACCAGTTGGCCTGCCCGCGCAGCAATCATTGACAGGCCCTGTTCTGGGGGCAGTGGGAGCTTTGGAAAGGGGAAACCTCAGTGCCCCTGCCCTCTTTTCTCCTCCAGTCCTTTTCTGCATTTTCCATCCAGGCTGGACCCATGGCCCTGGGATGGAGTCTTGTAAAGATCTGGGCACACGAAAGCCTCCTGTAGGCACTGGAGGATGCTCAAGGCACTTTTTTTCTGGCCGGAGAGGGAGGGTGCGGGCTGGGGGCGATGTACGGGTGGGCTGGGGAAGGGCTGAGGAGGTAATACCATGGGGCTGGGGCACCATGCTGCTGGGCACGGGGTGCTGCATGGCTGGGGTACGCCAGGGGCTGCGGGGATTTCGGAAGCGTATTTTGGATGAGAAGGGTAGTTTGAGGGCACATTGCACGGGCAGGCAGGGGTAGGGCTTGGGCGCTCGCTCTCCTCCTCCCTGGTGAAGATCCGCCCCGGGGCAAGCTCAGTGATCTCGAGCCCCAAGGGAGACGACGCAGCTTGACAGACTGTATCTCCCTCCGACACGGGGCCCGGGGCGCTGCGATTTCACACTCGGGTGGCCCCTTCGCCACCACGCCATGCAGGAGCCAGGCTCTCACTCCTACTCCACCATGTCCTCGTCAGGAAAAGTTGCCGCTGCCTCCTCCTGCCTCTCTTCCCAGTGCTTCGACCTCCTGACCAGGTCCTGCGTCAAGTGCTCCGACTTATTCAAGGACAACACAAGTAAGGGGACGAGGGTGGTCGGGGACGGAGCTCCCTGGGGCTGGGCAGTGGTGGGCCAGGGGGTCTGGGGGCACCCCAGGTGCGGGCAGGTGGAGGGGACCTTCTCCTGCAGATGGCGATGGGGGTGGTGATGGAGGATGGAGCGCTGCCTTCACCTGAAGGAGGAGGAGGAGGAGGGAGGAAGAGGACAGCCAGTTCCAGTGAGGGGAATGTGGTGCGGGGAGAAGAGGGATAGTCCAGCCCGGTGCGGGGGTCACAGCCTGCCCCAGGGGTGACCATGGGAAGAGCAGGATGCCCTCATCTCACACCAGCCAGGAATGGCAGTGTGTGGGACAAGGGTCCCATCAGGCAGGGGGACGGTTCATTGCGGGTGGTAGGTGGGTAGCAGTGAAGAGCCACTCTCCTTCCCCACCACCGCAGCCCCGAGGCCGGCCGGCCGGGTGGGTAACGCTGCTCCCCTCCTTCCCTCGCCCCAGCTCTCCCCCTCCTGACACTGCCGGCGTCTCGCCCCACAACAGAGCCCACCCGCCCAGCATCCACCTCCGCCCCAGCGCCCACCCTCCCCTCGGTGGACCTGCCCAGCACCCTCCTGATCTTCGGGGTCCCGGCAGTGGTGGGGGTCATCCTGGCTCTGGCTGCCCTCTGGGGCTTCCTGGCCTGCAAGGTGGGGAAGCGGAGGAGGAAGAGGAAGGCGGCGGACGAGGAGGCCGAAGGTAGGGGACCTCTTCTTCTCCCTGTCACAGCACCCTGAGGACCCCAGGGCAGATGGGATCACTTGCCGCCGGCTCTCCTGAGGCACACCCCTGTCGAGGCCAGCTCCTTCATGGGCCCCGCGGGCACCCTGGGGCATTTTGGGGCAGCTGAGCTGCCCCCTGAGTGATGGTGTCCCATGTCCCCTGGGAACCCACACCTGCACCTGACTGCCAGCGTGACCCTGCTGAACCATCCCTCCCTTTTTCGGGTCTCCCTGTGCCTTCGCTTGCTTAAAGCACCTGCTGGCACCATCCCCGCTCCGTGGGGGGCATGCACGGAGCACTGGCGAGGAGCCCCTCCCTCTCCCCGGCAGCCGGAGGACCACGGATGGAGTGGGGGCTGTGGGGAGAGCGGTGGACATCTGGCGATGGCTCTGGAGGGACCCTCACTCCCCAGCACTGCAAATGGGGGTCCCGTGTCGACCGCCCAGCTCGCCGTTCCCACTTGGGATGCCTGGTGCCCTCCAACGCGCACCCCAAAGACCCTGATGGTGTCAGGGCCAGCCCCATTGGCAGGACACCAGAGCACCGCGTGGGGTCCCCCCAAAAGGCATCAAAAATAGGGCTGGGGGGTGAGGGCTGGGGCTGAGCCTTTCCTGGCAGGGTATTTCCAGGGGGTGAGTCCATGGTGCCTCATGGCCACCCACCTTGTTGGGGCATCATCCAGGGACCAGGCGGCCATTTCCTCCCCCGGGAACCCCCGCCCCAGCGCTGACTCAACCCTGGCCACTCTTCTTGGAAGCAGTGTCGCCTGGCTTCTCCCCTCCCCATCCCCAGGCAGGAGGTATGGCTCCCCGGGACCCCCATGAGGGGCCACGCCAGGGGATGCTGGCACCCACCACTGCCCCACCGCCCAGGTGGGTGCCCTCAGGGGGTGGCGGGGCTGGGGGCAGCCGATCCCCACATCCCAGCTTGTCCACACACCGCCAGTGGTGTCGGCTGGGTGACTCAGACCAGGGGGGACATTACCTGGGGCCTTTCCGCTAAACCGAGTGCGGCTGCCACAGCCCGTGACGCACACACCTGGGAAAAATACCAAGAATGAAAGAGGAGGGAGAAATCCAGTAGCAAGAGAGGTCCGGACATAATGGAGAGCATCGGAAGCACCCCTTGGCTACTCCCCTGCCGTGTACCGTGGCCCCTCTCCCCCCCGCACGCCCAGGCAGCGCCCCGGCAAGCCCACCACTGCGGCGCTGGATGCGTGGAAAGTCGCAGGAGGCTTGGGGCCAGCAGCACGCGCCTGTGTTCGAAGCGTGTAAACAAGTCTATTTTTAAGCGGTCGGCGGTCGGGGAGGGCGAGCCACCAAGGGCTGGGCTGCTCTGCCGCTGGCGGAGTTTAGCAAGAGGGCTCAAAGTGCAAGTGCAAGTTTCTGCCTTTCCCTATTATTTTTTAAGGGGGGGGGGGAACCCATCAGTTGCTAAGCAGGAGGAGCTCTGCCGCAGGAGAGGTCTGGGGGGGACCTTGCAGGCTCCTCCTGCTCCAGCTCCATCTTCCCATCTGTGCGTCCCCAGGGACAAGACCCTCTCCCTGGGACCTGCCTGGCCCCGCTTTGTGAGTCCTGTAACCCCCTTTTCTTGCCCCGTCCCAGAAAACATGGATGCTGCCAGCCCCCCGCCCATCCTGGGCTGCCAGGACCCTGCCATGCCAGAGGGAGATGTCACCGTGGCCCCGGCCCCGTGCCCACATCTCAACGGAGGCCTGAAGATGCCAGGGCCACCTGGGAAAGCCGTGGCAAAGCGGAGGCCGTGCTGTCAGGGTGATGCCGATGGCGACATCGTCCTGCTCTCCGCCGTGTACCCCCGGCATGAGGAGTGCAACCACAGTTTCCCGCTGCCCGCCACTGAGCTGGGGGCCACGGCCCTGGTCACCACCAAAACCACCCAGAACTGCGCCGGCGAGGAGAGAGACTGAGGGGGGGGGGAACGGGGCTGGAGCGCTCCGGCTGCTCCCTGCGGATGCCCAGAGCCTGTCACCTGGGGCGGGCGAAGCCTTGCACAGATGTGAGCTGTCTGAGGACCAGGTTTTGCCTCGAGCAAGATCAGCCGGCTATGATGACTGCCCTTTTCCACTCCCCCGTTTGTGCCGGGTCCCAGGTTACTCCTGTAAGCACTGGAGGAAGCCGAAGCGGATCACCCAAGTTACACCCAGCTGCTGACAGCTGCTGCGGCCGTGCTGTCAGGAGGAGGCAGAGGAGACGCCACTGGCAGGGATGGAGCGTGGCCGGGGCTGCCGTGCCATTTGTGAGGCTGCCATGGCACCAGGTTTGCTGCTGGACGGGTAATTCCTGGGGACACGGGGCTGGAATGGCAGAAAGATATGGGGGAAAGGAAGATGGAGAGGCAAGCAGGGAGTTACATTAGGAACAAGTCCCACACCAGTGCCATTAGCTCAATTTTTGCTACTGACCTCAATAAAAGCAGGCTTGGGGCCATACGGAGCAAGGCGCATCCAGCATCTGCTCCATTCACAGTCCTGTCCCCCCCATCTTCTGCATGCCATAATATTCAGGTTTCTCCTCCCTCTGGGTGTTCTCACACGGTGGCAGGCATCCACCAGCAGTCATGGGAACCCCCTCTGCAGCTGGGTACCCAGGGGATGGGAATCGAGTCTGCCTTCCCAAGCAGGGAGCGAGGGAGGGAAGAAGGGAAAAAAAAAAAATCTGTCTTTGCTCTGACCTACAATCCCTGAGGCCGGGGAGGACCGGGGCAGGCAATGGAGGCTGCTTGGTCTAGAGCAGCTCTATGAGCTTGTCATGACGGCCCCAGACAACCGCCACTTCAGCTCACCGGTGGCTGCAGAAATACCGGGTGTCACTTGGGATGATGGGGCTCCTGGTGATGGGTGTTTCCATGCCGCGCAGAACCAGGCAGGGGGTGATGCCAGCGTAGGCAGGATGGCTTAATTTATGTGAGGGTCTTCAAGACTTTGCCTGTGTGCCAGAGCTGCCTGGCGGTGCTGGCCCAAGGCATCTCTCTGTAGGTGGTCTTGTTAACCCACCCTCCAGTGGCGAAGGGCTCTGCTTCGGAAACGAGCTCGTTAGCGCAGCATTGCTGTTCCCAAGTAATTACAGCAGCTGATCGCCCTGGCTGAACAAAGCCTGGCCCATGGCTTGGGTGAGCAACCCTGCTGGCCCTGGAGGGGGTGGTTAGGCAATTAGAAGTGCTGGGGCTGGGGGGGACGGGTGTGCTATTTGCATGAAGTGCCATCTTGGTGGCAGCCCGGGTTAGCTCTTCCTTTGGTGAGGTGGCCTTCTTGCCCAGGCGGGTTCGGGGACCGAGCAGCGGTGGCCAAGCAAGGTGCGGGAGCGCTGCCGCCAAGTGCCAGTGGGCCACAGCTCGTGGTAGAGTCACCCGCTGGTCCCTCTGATGACCAGGGGTTGACACCCTGCCCAAGCCTGAGCTGTCTCTGGGGCTGCAGGACCAGATGCTGCTGTTGAAGGGTGACCCTCACTCTTCTCCTCTGCCATGGCGCTGGAGCCGGGCTCACAGCAGCCATCCCATAAGGGGAACCATAGGAGCTGCCACAGGTGCCAAGGCCCAAATTCCTCACCGCAACTCCTCTCCCAGACCTAAACATGCTGGCGGAGGTGAGCCTTCATCCAGCTGAGGCTCCGTGTGACCCAGGATGAGATGGGTCCCCATCTCAACCCTGGGGCTGAGGATGGTGGACGCGCTGGTCCACGTGCCCAGTGACTGTCCCTAAGGGCTCCAGGCGCCCGTGGCTCGCTGGCAAGAGCTGTGGAGGCTCCAGGACTGGGCTCCCAGTTATCCGCAGCAGCCATGTTGCCTGTCGCAGGAGGGGCATCCCTGCGGTATGAATCGGGCATCTCCTCATCCCCATGCTCCGCACCCGGCCCTGTGAAGTGACTTTGAGCAACATTTGTGCAGCTGGAGCGGGAAAATGAGCCAAAGCCAGGCTTGGGGGACGTTTTGGTGCTGGAAGAAGGACTGCTCATGGGAGGCAGAGCAACCTGCTTCAGGGGAGACGGGTGGTGAGAGGGAAAGGGGGCAGGACTGCCAGGTTCCTCTCCTGCTTCCCACCCCGTGACCACCGCAGCTCAGCCCTGGGGATGCACCATCCACCCTGACCAGCATGGCGATTTGAAAAAGGAACTCCCATACAAATCCTGTTGAAAAAGCCCCTCTTCCTGCTCCTGCTCTCATTTCTGCTCCAGCTTCAGCCAGGCATCTCCTCTACGGCATCTGTAGTTCGCAGAAGCAGCATTTTGATCCACATTGGATTCCTCAGCTGTCGAGTGCCCCTTGGATCCCCTCTCTCTTATGGTGTGTGGGGCATCTTCCACGCGTCCTGCCTGCCCGACCGCCAGCGCGGTGGAGCACGCTCCCCTCCTGCCCAGCCTGCCTGCCTGGGGGGGATGTGCAGCCTCCTCTGTGCACGCTTCGCCGTCCTTATGTACAGGGGAGGGGGGGAGGTCGTCTGTCTTGCCTGCATGGAGAGTAGAGGGAGACAAAAAATGTAGTTGTAAAAATGAAATAAAGCGAACCCATTGCCAACGCACGCTCAGGGGTCTGTGTGGGGTCCCCATTCCCCTGGTTTCAGGGGTGTCTGCCATGGTGGTCCTGGGGGGTACAGCAGGGCCCTGAACTGGAGAGGGTCCCTCTGCGCCAGCCTTGCTGGCACATCCCCTGCACGCAGCCGCCTGCTTGGCCGGGCACCAGCTGAGCCCGGCCACCTCCATCCCCTCGACAGCCTCCCCAGGAGCCAAGGCTGACAGGACGAGGAGCGGGGCAAGTGGTTTGGGTAGGGGGGGCGGGGTGTTGCCCGCTTTTGACTTTCCACGGCAGTTTCTCACTTCCCCCTGCGAGGCAGGAGCTGTGCTTCCTCCCCAGCCCGCTGCCTGCCCCGCTGCCCGTACAACCGCCTAGAAAGGCTGGCGAGGCCGGGCTGTAGGGGCGCGGGGTTTCGGAGGGAGACAGGGGAAAGTCTAAGGGAACCTTGGGACAAGAAAAAGGAACCGGGGCTAAAACCCTCTTCACTTGCAAAAACACCTCAGGCACATCCCTGGCCACCGACCTCACTGTAATGGAGGTCATGGGGGTATCTGAGCTCCCGCAAGTCCCACCAGCAAGGCTGGTGGTAAAGGAAGGCAGCCTTGCTGTCCCTAAGGATGGGGGGGTGGTTTTCATCCCTGGTTCTAAACGCAGGAGCCAGCCGGCCAACAGAGCGTGGTGGCAAAGGGAGGGGAGGCACCAGGAGTACCCTGGCCAAGGGTCTTCTTCTGCAGGTCACGTCTGCCAAACCCTCCTCAATCCCACAGGCTCCCCAGCCCCCAAAGTGCTTGGCTTTCCCACCTGGGTCCTTCTCCCTCATGTTCTCCTCCTGTTGCTGGTTGACTTGCCTGACAGTTCACCCACGGGCCCCGCTGCTCCAGCCCAAAGCACCCCCCACAGATCCCCTCCACAGACCCAACTTGCCTCTCCATGGGCTTTCTGTGGGTGCTGGACCTTGACAGCAGGCAGGGTAAGGTGGGCACCATTTTACCCCAGGCACGAAGCAATACCCTGCTGGCCAATGGCCAACGGGGACCGCCCATCTCTGGGTACAGCCGCTGATCCCCCCGCTTGCTGCAAGAAGTCCAGGGCTGGGTGGCCACCCCATCACCCACTCGCAGGCCACAAACTTCATCCTATCCCACAGGAGCTTTCCCCACCACCCGCTTCCCAGTGCCAGCCATGGCAGGAGGACACGTGGGTGCCCCTGCAACCTGTGGGGGACACCCGTGGGAGGCCACAGGTGATGATGAGAGGCCAGCAGGCCCGGGGTGCCTGCCACGAGGTGGCACTGACACTGCAAGCCATCCTGCATGGCTGTGGCACTGCAGGGGAGCTGCATGGGAGGGTGAATGCCCAAATGCAGCAAGGGGAGCCGGGGAGGGCCAGGCAGGCTGGTGGCCAGCCCCGCTTTGGCCAGACAGAAGGGTGAGAGCTGGTCCTGACCCCGTCTGGCCACGCAGCCCATCACCATGGCCTCTGGGCTGCCTGGGAGAAATGGCTGCTGGTGGATCCGGCTGCAGGGCCCATCACCATGGCCTCTGGGCTGCCTGGGAGAAATGGTCGCAGGCGGCTGGAGAGCAAGCGCAGCGGTGGGACAACCAGAGGCAGGGTGGGATGCAGCGAGCTGCTGCTCCTGTCCCAGCAGCACCAAGCACCGATGCCATCGCCCCGCTCCCCGGGGCACCAGCCCATCCCTGGTGGTATCAGGCCTCCCCAGGACTCAGACCTGCCAGCCGGCACCTCCCTTCCCCATCCCCTCCCTGTCAGCCTCTACCCAAAAAGAAACCACGGTGCTACCCACCAGGCTCCCCAGCTGGGAAAGGCCACTGGCTGGGGAGAAGAGGCCACCCGGGTCCCTGCGCCAGGCTGTCAGGGAACCACTGCCTTCCTGATGCCGCTCATCAGCATCCCTCCCTAATCGCTACCCACTGCCTAATGACAGTAATTAGGAAGAGCGAAGCTGCCTGGGGACTGGAAGCACTGACGGAGTTGGGGGAGCCAGATGGTGTTCGCACTTAAGGAAAGATTTTTTAAAAAAAAAAAGAGAGAGAGAGAGAGAAAAGAAAAAAAAATACTCCTCGGCTTCCATCAGCCTCCCTTTCCTTCGCTTAGCATTGGGATCGCTTTGGCCCATGGGCATGCCAGGGAGATGCTGGGACATGGTGCTGGCCGCCTTCTCCCCCCACCCATCTCCAGGTGTTTTGGGGTGTTTTGGGGGGGGGCACAGTGCCCGCCCAGGTGCCCTGCGCGGAGGGGGTTTCCTCGCTGCCTTTGTGGCCGATGCTCTCCCCCGGGGCCGCCCCCGTTGCTCCCCGCTTTGCCGGGTGTGCTCGGTGAGCAGTTTCCCAGGGGGATAAAGGGGGGGGGGACGACGACGACACACTGCCAGAAACCACCCTTTTGGGCTGTGGTGAGCCAGCAGCAGTTCCCCCGGCTGAAAGGGCTGCCCCTGTTTTCGGGAGGTGAAGGGGTAGCCCCACAGTTTTCCCTGGCACCGCAGAGCAAGGCCACCGCCCCAGGGTTTGCAGGGGAGCACCCAAAACCCGACCTCAGGGACCAAAGAGGTTGAGCAGGGACTGCAATGCCCTCAGATTCGAAACCCCACCTGCAGCCAAACCCCTCCAAACCCTTCACCCCGCTCCTTCCCCAAGCCCCGGGGCGATGCCACCTGCCTCCAGGGCCACCCGCCAGGCTGGGGGTGCAGCCGGGGCTGGGGGGAACGGAGGCTGTGAGGGAAACCCCCCTTTTGCCCCTGGTGGCTGCCCCAAACACTCTCAGTGTGCCCAGGCCTTTGTCCCCCATCACACCCCAGGGATGCAGGGACAGGGCCATGATGGGTGGGGACAATGCTCAGGCTCATGAAGGAAGATGCTCAGCTCCATGCCATGGTGTCAGCCTGGCCCCACTCAGGGGATGCTCCAAGAGGAGACCCCAAGGCAGGCATAGGGCAAACCTGCATGTCCCCTGGGCTTCGGGGGGTGCCTTCCCCCCCCCCGCCCCAGCAAATGGGGTCATTTTAAACCCACTCTTCATCCCAGTCCCAGCTAGCGAGGAGGGGGGAGCCCCGCTGAGTGACACAAACCCCATCTGACACCTGAAGTGATCGGCGGCGACAGGCAGATTGCGTGGGGAGAGCCTCTGCGCTCCCCTCAAGGCGCTGCCACGGCAGGGAGCGACCCCCCCCCGCCCCGCCAGGGACACCTCCCAGGGATGCAGGGCTCTCCTCCTGCTGGGAGGCTGGCTGTCCCATCGCACCATTCCCAAAGGGAAGTGGACGTTGGATGTGGAAGACCCCCAAAAGTGAGGGGTCCACTTTTGGCACCCCCAAAAAGGATCAGCCAGACGGCAAGGCGGCTGGTGCCAGACCTGGAGCCCATGGCACCGTCTGCCCTGCTACAAGCTTGCATCGCATCCTCCGCTTTTCCACCCGCTTCATGTTGTTTTCCTTTTTCCCCCTTTTTTCCGAGCATGGGGCAGTGCTGGGAGCCCGGGGTGCAGCCAGAGGAGTGCAGGGGGAGGGGGGTCACCAGCAGTGGGGTGCTGTGGGGGCAAGGCCCCATGTCCTTCATCCAGCAGCTCTGGTGTCGGCTGGCCGCCGCTCACCGGCTGCTGGCGGGAGCTATTCTGAGCCTGGATCGATGGGCGAGTGCAGGGGTTTGGGTGACAGCCATGGGAGACATGCTGGGAGGAGGGCTGCAGGCAGGGAAGAGCAGGTGGGATTTTTCAGGAGATTCCCCCATCCTTTCCCCCCCAGCCCCATCCTGAAAGGTTTCAATGATGCAGATGTCTTTCTCATTTCCTTCCCTATGGGGGTTGCAGTCTGACTGGGTCCTGCTACCCAGATGCCGCTTCCTGATTTGAGAAGCACCGGCATTTCACGGAGTGGCGAAACTCCAGGATGAAGGCACCTGCAGCCAAAAGCTGTGGCCGAGACCAAGCTCAGGATAGCAATTTAAATAGGAGTTTACGTCGGGGGTGACATGCAAAAAAGCACCTTCTTCTTCCTCCAAAAAACCCTGCGATTTTTACTCTTTGATAATAATAATATTTTTGGTAGGAATTTACAGGGCTGTTAATTCCTCCATGAAGTTAGGGTAATTTTAAAGCAGGTGCTTTAAACACAGCACTGGTAAATTTGGGTATCAGGTAAATTCAAGTATTTGAATAATTTTTTCTTTTTTTTTAGTGCTGTTTTCCCAAGCTAAGAGGTTCGTCTTCTCTGTGAGCACCCCCAAGGGTGTCCGCCAAGAACCACAGCCCTTGTGGAGGGGTCCCAGTCCCCTTCCCTGGAGCAGAGCAGAGGAGGGCCAAAGGACGGGCGCAGGAGGGACGGCCATGGCCGGTGGCCCTGGCTTATTTGCAGTGGGAGATGCTGAAAGCGCTTCCCATTCCAAATGAGAGGGAGCATTGTTTTGACACTGGGCAATCCTATGGCAGGAGGGCAGAAAGGGCTGGAGCAGTGCATTGGGATGAGGGGGAAGGAGACACCTATCGCCCCCCTCCCAAGCCCCCCACAATCCCCTCCTTCCAAATTCCCTCTTGTCTCTTCTCCCCCACCCCCAATATCAAAATGAAATCTATAAATGCTACTGGGGTGACACATTTCCCAGCATATTTCCAGTAGCAGTCTCTCAGGGCTTCTGGTTTGCTCTTCAGCTCCTCAATTATTTATCTCTGCAAGGAAACGGGGAAACAAACTCAGCGAAGCAAACTTCGTGCCCTGTAGTGACACTGTGAGTTATTAAAAAAAAAAACAACACAATAAAAATTCCCCAATGAGTCATTTAAGATGTATTTAATCAGCTCTAACCACAGAGACGATAGTCATGACTAACTGCTTACTGCCGGCATCAGCCGGGGAGGGCCAGTGGCAGGGCCGAACCTGGATCCCCCCACGGCATTTCCCAACAGGGATATCTGGTGGCAGTCCTGCTGGCAGAGGGTAAGCCCTCGATGTCCTCGTTTGCAGTTTAGGATTGTTGGGGGGGTAATTGTAAGCTCCCTGTAACCCATATACGTGTCTGGGGTGGGGGGAATGCAGGGATGTGGAGGGTGTGAGCGGATGCCCATGTGCATGGGCACATTGTGCCAGGGGGCTGCCAAAAGCCCTTTCCAGGGACTTGGAGGGCAGCAGGGTGTGTGCTAGCCCAGTTCCTCCAGAGCCCTGCTGAGCTGCTCCCAGCACACCCCTGCCCACCCAGAGCCCCACCCCAGCTCCGATGCTGAACGGCCATGGGGGGCAGCAGCCAAAGGGCCCCATAAACAACACCTCCCCATGACGGTGGGTGTCCACCAACCAACTGGGCACTGACCCCATGCTGAGGAGAGACCCCCCCCTTGCCCCTGGGGGTCATTTTCTCAAGACCCCCCCTCCTGACCACAGTGGCCAGGCCTCTCTGCTGCCTCAGCCGCAGGGACCCGCTAGGGTACGTCCCATGTCCCTGCTCCCAGCCTGCAGGGAGGTGGTGGCAATGCAGGAGATGGCTAAAGGCTGTGCAGGGAGTGTAGACAGCCCAGTGTGGGTGGGCTCCAGTAGAGGGAAACTGGGAGGGAAACCACTGGCCTGGGAGGTTTTAAGAGCAGCTTATCTTTAGATCACCCCTTGCTTTCAGCCCAAATCCAGAACCACCCGCAGCTGAAATGCTCATGCCTAAAATGTGATGTACTTGGACCTCGGGTTTATGGTGCGCTGTGGCAGTGAAACGGTGAAACCTGCCTTGTTTCAAGGGAAGCTCTGATCCACCCTCCTCTCCCCACTGAGGGCATCCACGAAGTGGTTGAGTCCCCATCCCTGCAGGTATCTAAAAGAAGGGTAGATGAGGTGTTTAGGGACGTGGTTTAGTGGTGGGATGGCAGGGTCAGGTTAATGGTTGGACTTGATGATCTTAAAGGTCTTTTCCAACCTAAACGTTTCTGTGGTTCTGTAAGTCCAGCACAAACCCCTGCTGTCACCCCACAGCTCCCTGGCTCTGTGTATCCCAGCCCTCCCACCTCTCCAGTCCTCTGCTCCCTGAGCAAATGCTCACTTGGACAGCGTTTAACCCCTCGCTCCACCGCCCCCGGAGCCGGGTGCAGCCGTCGAGCTGCTCTCCCCACACGCCGCTGGCACGCCAGGCTCTGCTTCAGCTTGAACGCCGTGAAAAGCAAAGGGCATAATTTTAGGAGAAGCGTGTGAAATGTGTTCTGGCAGATCAGCCGAAGAGCTCTCCAGCGAAAGGAAAACATTAACATTTGCAAAAGGTCCTTGCAACAAAGCAAAACATTCCCAGCAGGCAAATCCAGATGTGGGGATGTACAAGCACTGAGATGCAGATGGGGATGGGACAGGTCCACTGGTTTGGGGAATGGTCTGGGGGTGTCCTGGGAAGGAAGCATCCCCAGGCAGGAGTGCTACACTGATGGGCTGAAACGGTGGAGGTGATCGGAGCGGGAGGGACCGCTGGCTCCTGGCTGGCATCGACAGTGCACAGAGGTGCAAGGGGATAGGTTTAGTCTTGCTTGGGACAGGATCTCCCCCGGGTCTGAGCTCCTATTCTGTGCCAGCCCCTCTCCCCCACATGATGGATTCGCAGAGAAAGGAGGGGGGAAAAAAACCCAACACTGAAGCCTGCAGCCTGTGATTCATCCTTACTATATTTGCACTTATTATAAGAAAGATGAAAATATAGCCAGAGCTGGAATTACAGATTTAGCAACAGGACTGCCTATTTCAGCATGTACTGCTCTCTCAATAACTCTGAAGCTCCAGGAGACCGACTTACACCCTCACTAGCATTAAGGCATTGCCCCACACAGCCTGGTGATACATCTGCATGGATATATTAAGCGAGCAAGTCCTTCAGGGATGGCAATGTTTGGGTTCCTGGTGGTGCCCACTCAGCACGCCATGCCACCGGCCGGCGCTTGCAAACCTCCGCCTCAACATTCAGCCTCCTGCTCACACTCGCCCAGATTTTGGAGACACATTGGTCCATGAAAGCCATAGGCAAGAGAGATTTGTTTGCTCTCTGCTTTACAAACCTTCTCCATTCCTGGCAGGGAGCCCGTGCCAAGGGGGGAGGGGGGGACACCCTGAATTTGCCAGTTCCTTGCTTTGCCCTGAGCCCCCAACTTTTTATGGAGAAATTATTAACAAACCCCGCAAGGGTCAAGTGCTGCCTTCTTGAACCCAAGGGTCTCAGCAACCATGCCCAGCCCTGCGCCAGCCCTCGTCTCCCTGTAACACCTCTCTGTGCTACCCCATGTGAGGAGACCTGCTGGGCAGCCTGCCTGAAGGCCACAGCATCCTCCTGCAGGGGTTTTTCCTCCCCCTAAACTGCTAGTTGTGGTCAAGCGGCTGGGGTATCTGCTGCAGTCTGCTTGCTTAGTTTAAGACCTTTTGGTTAGCGAAGAAACCGGGTTCATTCAATATCATGGCTGGCTGCAACAGATGTTTTCCAAGGTTCAATAAAGCAATAGGTAGCGGCATGACTTGAAGAAGAGCAAATAAACTACCAGGTACCAGGTGTCATTGCTGGTCTCCAGCACCTTGCTTGCAAAGCATTGGTGTGCTGAGCCCACGACGAGTGCAAAAGCCAACACGGAGAAGCTGGGAAGGTAGATCCCCACCTTCAACACAGACCTTGCCCAGCCTGGGGCTGCCCCTCCTTGCCAGGTATGGTGGGACAGGGACGGGGGGGAGGTAGCAGGCTCCCATCTGGGAACAGTGGGCACCGTGCCCTGCTCATAACCATGTTGTTTGGAAGGGTCTTATTTGTCCAGCTGGGTCTCCTCAGCAGCCCAGCATTGGGAAGACCCCCTTGGTCCCCAGACCCAACCCAGTGGTCAGTCAAGGGCTGCAAAGCAATCCAGCAGCAAGCTCTGCAAGATGTATCGAGCCTCCCTGCTGTACAGCCAGCAACCACCTTTTCCATGGCAGCTCTCAGCTGAGGCATGGGGACCTGTGCTCATCACTCCATGGCAAATCCCACCACTATCACCTCGCACGCTGACAGCCAGCTCACCCACCCACTTGCTGCTGGTGGTGGGCGCTGGGGGAGTGGAAAGGACAAGTCCCAGGCCACCGGCTCTCACCCTGCACCCGTGCATCTGTGCCCCCTCAGCTTGCCTGGCCGAGTGGTCCAGGTCACCATGTAGAGCACAGGGTGTCTTGCTGAAAGGCGCTGGCCAGCTGAGAATTGCTCTGCCCAGAGGCGCAGGAAATTCAGCCGCATTTTCCCATGAGATGGCAATGCGGCGCCTGGAGCAGCTCAGGCCAGGGAGGCAAGCAGGTCCCCAGGATCCACCCCTCCGGCCATCGCAGCCCATTCAGGGATGCGACCCCAATGGGGCAAGCAGTGCGGTGAGAGGCATTTTGGCAGCATCTTGGTGACCCGCATGCCTGGGGTCTGCAGGGAACACATCCTCATGAGATGCTTTCCTCCTTTTCCTGCCCATAAGGGAGAGCCATCGCTTTTGGGGGCAGTTCCTGACTGCTCCAGCCCCAGGGAAGGAAAGGGAGGGCACAGGGGAGCTGGCTCTTGGGACCACGTGTGGCAGGAGGCTCTGTGGTCATGTTTGCTGGGAGAAGCACTGGGGGACTCAACCTTTGGGATTGCAAAATACTGGGTGACCCCAACCGCTCTCTGGAGAGGTGATGACACCCCTATTTCTGTCCTTGGCCTCCTAGGAAACATGTGGGAGGTATTTTTATCCTCCTGCCGCCTCCCTTAGTCACCGGTGCTTGCTTTAAATGGGTCAAGAGGGAATAAAGATGCTGCAGCCCATGCTCCCTCGCTGCCTGTCTTGGAGCACATTTACCAGCAACACATGATCCCTCCTTTTGTTCTCCATCCTGGCCAAGTGCTGACATGGACCCAGGGACCCAGGAGAGATCTTCCCCACCCGGGGAACTGTTGGCTGCAATTAACTCCTCATTAAAAGACCGGTGTCAAGGCAGCCCTGCTGCAGATGTCCCGCATGTCAGGACAGCGTGGGCTCTCTCCTGGGATGGTGGGGAGGAAGGTGGCCACCCTGGCGGTGGCAGAGGCAGCGTGCCAGGACGGGTGGATGTTTGGGGGAAAGGAGCGGCAGGAAAACGACATCCATCCAGAGTGCCCAGACACGTGGGTACAGGGTGGCAGGGCTGACCCAGGGCTATCGGGGCCAAGTCATCGGCCCCACTGAGTCATTTCAGGAAGGGGATGAGGTGCACTGGGAGAGCCCACAAGATTTGCATCTGTTGTCAGCAGGGCAGGAACAGCATTTGACATCAATGACCCCAAAATGACGGTGATCTTGCTGGGACATGGTGCCACTCACTGCTGCAAGTCCTAGTGACCATCGTGCCAGCATGGCTCGGGCGAGCCTGCCCGGGCGCCGTGTTTCATGGGCCAGTGTCTGGCCAGACCTCCCTCGGGCGGCCTGGCTGGCTCTGAGAGCACTGCATCCCTCTTCTAGCGGCAACAGTAGCTGGTGACCAGGCCAGGACATTCTAAAGGGTTTGTTCATGAAGGGTGACAACGGAGCTCCACGTCTGCCCATGCCTGGTGTTTCGAGGGTGCGATTTCCATGGCGGTTGCCTTTGCAGCTGACACCCGGTTTGGAGGGGACAGAGCTAGCCTCCAAGGTGACCTCAAGACATGAGCAGGGGGCGAGCCGCAGCACCCAGGGGAGATTTGGGCCTAATCCTTGTGACACCTTATACCCAGAGAGAGACAAAAACAGCAGAGGACAAGCCGGGTGCGGAGAGGGGGGGCAATGGCTGAAAGAACCGGGCAGTCGCCTCCATCACATTTCAGGGAGTTTATTTTCCTCCTGTCTCCTCAGATCTGTCCTCCCTCTGTGCTTGCACACAGCCATGTGGCACAGCTGCCCTGGAGAAGTGGCAAGGGGAGGGGGACTGGCTTGTTGGGAGAGATCCCGGAGAGGACGCACGGCTCCAGGCACGTTGTGTGGATGGGGATGCATCCCCTGGTGTGAGCTGGGTGGAGAGCAGGGGGGCTGGCAGCCTGCCCGGGACCCCCACCACAGGAAGGGTGGGTGGGATGGGTGCTGGCAGCCCAGCTCGCCCACTCCGGTGGGAAAGCCTCTTTGCTGCAGGATGAGACTGCAAGTCCTCCCAGGCCACCAGCAGCCGTGCCGGGGGACCCTGGTACAGTGCTACCCTCAGGCACCTTGAGGCAGGAGCCAGCCCTGCAGAAAGCCAAAAGCTGGCATAAAGATCATGGGATAAAAAAAAAAAAAAAAAAGGGAAAGAAGGAAACTTTTGGGACTTTTCTTATTTCATCTCCAGCTCCTGAGCCTCCGGGCTACACTTGTTTTACCTTTGCAAGGCTTTTCTCTGTGAGCCGGAGGACTAGAAACCCACGTCTTGCTGAGGAAAGCAGAGCTCCACGGGCACTTGTGTGGGTGGGAAACCTGGCAGGGCTTTCGGGGCTCCAGCCCCTTTGATTTCAAAAACCACTGAGCCCCCCTCAAATGGCCGGGGACAGGGAAGTGGCACAAGAGTGGTGGCGAGGGCAGCGCGGCTTGCAGAGGCATCCGATCCCCCGAGGTAAAGCCGGTGCAACAGGAAAATGTCTCTGGCGGTGATGTGGAAGACGGCAGAAGGGCCGCTCAGGTGTTGCTAATTTTTATGACGGAGCTTTTTTTGTCTTTGCAATCCTGCTGCTCGGCAAGGCATGACATTTCCCTGCTGCCGCCATCCCAGCCGGCCCTTCTCCCGCTGGTCCTGCCGCCTGCCGAGGGCAGGCTCATGGTGGCCACCGTCACCACGCAGCCAGCAAGCTCTTGTTCGGGGCTGAAGGACAACCTGAAAATGTGAGCTGAACACCTAAACATGAACTCCACGCTAAAATATCCCCTGCCCTTTCAAAGAGGCCTTTGGTACGAGGCATCTCTAGTGCACATACCACTTCCCCGCTGCGCGATGGTGCAAGTGTCTGGGATTTTCCCCTTCACCTAAAGCGCTGGAAATACTTTGGGTAGAGCAGCCTCAAGCCGTCAGCCCTCCCCATGAAATGGGGGCTCCAGCCTTGACTCCAGAGGGGCAAACTGGGGCAAGAGACCTCCCACATTTCCAAATGCTTAGCGCTCTGTGTCTTCCATGCCTCCCAAAGTCAGGGGCCCAAGGTCTTGTCTCAGGCCTCTAAACGCCAAAGGGAAGGAGATGCTTCTGGCTGTGCTGCACTCAGCAACGTGCCTGGGGTAATACGGCAGCTCTGGGGCACGGCACGGAGCTGCTTTCTGAGCCAGCTTTGCTCTGCCCAGGGTCCAGTTCCCCCTTCTCACCTCCCAGGCTGAACACTGGCAAAGGGACCCTCTGGCTGAGCTCCTCTCCCAGTGTTCAGCTCGGTGTGTGGCAGCCTCCCCTTCCTCAGTGGTGCCAGAGCCAGCTCCTCCATCCATGCCGGCTGCTCCATCCTTAAAAAGAATAGTGGCTGGGAGTTTTTACACCTATTTCGGACCTGGCCCAAGACTGCTGGGCTTTCTGTGCCGCCGGCAGTAGAGGGGAAACTCATTGCTGGTTGATGCCAAGTGCTTATTTTTCTCCTCACATTTGCAATTACCTCTGTTGGTTGTGACAAACATTGGCAAGCTTTAAAAATTAGCAGGGCATCCTCAACCCTGCATTTACACTCCTTGCTCCGGCAGCCCCAGCCTTGCCTTTAAACCCATCACCAGCCAGGGCATGAGCATCATCATCCTCTGCCCATGGAAGGCCAATGGTACACCCCAAAACACAGCGCGGGGGGCAGAAAGCAAAGGGCGAGACCAAGACCGGCATCAGCAGGTGACCGCATGGCGTGTCCATGGGCTTTTGTCATAAGCTGAATGTCCATCACTGAGACCCCCATTTGGAGGGACATCAGGGTCATTGGGGACATCAGGGACATCTCCCTCTTACAGCAGCTATGAGGCTGTGAACCTAGTCCTCCAAGAGGAGGGATGGGTGAGGATCAACACCTGTAGAAGGTGCCCTGCGGAAGACCTGGAGGGCTTGAACGCGGCTCTGCCCCTACCCGCAGTACGTGAGCCGGCGCAGGCGAGGCTTCACCGTCCCCTCCGCCTGCATCCCGACGTTGGGATCCCACGTGCGTGGGCACGTGCCCCAGCCGCCGTGCTCGGGCGGTTGCAGAAGTGAGAGCAGACCTGTCACATCCTCCGCCCCGAGCCCGCTCTGCTGCTTTGGCACGTTTTTAATGATGCTCGGCTTGCTCCAGTCTGAGATGCTCCTATAGTCACATACACCTTGCTGTCTGGATTTTCAGGTTGTCTCCTGTTTTTCTTAATTTAGTCCTCTTCCTCTCATTACACATTTTCCCACTTACCTTGTCCTTCGTGGAGCTGGAAGTGGTTACCGAGCCCCTCATCTGGTCTCGGCACTTCACAAACCTCACATAGATCTTCAGAAGTAATTTGTTGGGAGTCAGTATCTCACCTTCTTTTCCTTCCCTTCTTTTCCCCAAGATTTTCCACTTATCCTTCTGCATCCCTAGTCATGGGATTTTCCACTGTCACTCATCACCCAGTCCCTTGCCTCCTCAGGGTGGGGACGCTGCCCTTTGGTTTGGCTCAAAACTGCTCAAAATTGCTGTCCTCTCACCTCCAGACTGCACCAAGCAGTGCCAGCCTTCCCCCTTCCTTGCTTTATATGGGACTTTTTTATGCCCAGAAATATTTGCTTAAGCTGAATGTCACTCCGCGAGCTTGCAGTGGCCATATGCTCTGGCAGTGAGCTCCCAGCAGGCTGGGCGGGCGATGTGCTCACGTGTGTCGAGGGACAGTCCCTCACTGCCTGGTGAGACAGGGGGCAGGAGGGGTACGGGATCTCCAAGGCACAGGAGCAACCCATCCCCAATGCCAAGGCTCTTCTGCTGTCATTAGAAATGGTGGCAAGCAGGCAGCAGTCAAATTGCATTTTAAAATGAGTTTCAGGAAGGTATAGTGAATATTTTCTATTTATCCAATGCACAGTAATGAAGAGTGGGATGGAGGGGGTGGCTGAGGCTTGGCAGCAGGGACTTTGCAACCCTGGCTATCCAGGTGATGAGCACTTACTTGGGTTCAAGGGAAGACCAGACAAGCTCAGGAAGGAGAAACCCTTTGAGACGTATCAAAACCAAGAAATGACCCCTGGCTCAGGAGCCCTTCAGCCCCAGGCTGCTGGAGACAAGGAGATGGCCTGGGAAAGTCTCACTGAACACTTGTCCTCCTACAATCTCCTCTGCATCTCTCTTTGGTTGCTGTCAGAGATGCTTCCCACAGCTGGATAACCCCTTGGTCTGACCCTGCCTGCTCTTACCCTTCGTTCTGAGGGGCTCAAAGCCACGATGGCTTTGGCTGGCGTCCCTGGGTGACAAACATAGGACTTGTTTCACCCAGAGCCCTGCTGGTGGCCTCTGTCCTTGTTCCCAGGCTGGGATTTGGGAGGCAGAAGGAAAATGCCATATCTGGTAGGAACACCAAGGTGACTCCCGATTGCCACAGCGAGGCTCCTGCCGGCACGGCGCTGGGATGGCTCCTGAGGGGGGAAAGCGGCACGCTTGATTTTTAGTCTCCCAAAAGACAGAGGCTTATTGCACAGCGGAATGTCATTGGGTTAATGACAGGAGACCTGAAGCAAATCCCTGACGCTAATAGGATTGGGCCGTCTTCAGCAGGTCTCACTCGCGAGGGTGGATCAGGCCAAAGCAAGCTGGCTTGGGAGCCAGCAGGTTCCCAGCAGGCAAGTGAGCTCTGCCTGCAGCCAGCTCTCTGATAGCAAAGCCCTCTCCCTCCTTTCTAATCCGGGAGAAAGAGACATCAAAGGGTGAGCGCATCCTCCCCGGGACCGCTCTTGGGAAGCCAAGGGCAAGCAGAGCCCACGGTCTGATGATGGAGAGGGGAAAAGGCAGCTTGGCGCGTGCCCAGGGAAGGGCAGTGGGAGGAAGGTGATGGTCCCGAAGGTGGCACGCGGCTCCGAGCGGAGGCGATGTGAGGGAGCAGCACGTCCGCACCTCCATGTTTTCTTTAGCTTCTCACTCGCCCTCATCCTCTGCCATGTAAAAAGCAAACCTGCTCTGCTGGCCCCCCTTCCCCTTCCCTAGTATTAGTTAAGGACCTTTCCTGCCCAGTTCTGCTCATGAGCCTTCCCCAATGCTTGCCCAAAGCCCCTCTTTCTCAGGACACGTCCCTGATTGCTTTTTCACCCTTTTACACCTCAAGCAAGGGCAGGAGTGGGAAGTGTGGGGTCAGCCCTTGCTGGAGAAGGGTTGTTGTGAGAGGAGGGAGGTGCTGAGCCCCTCCACGTCCCTGCTGGGGGAGCCTGTCCCCCATCACAGGGCAGAGCAGGCGGAGGAGGAGGAGGAGGTGGATGTGCTCCTGCTGCCGGTGTCCCACTAGCCACCCTCTGTTTCCATGTTGAAATGTTGTCCTTGTAGAAGACGAGGAGATTTCATCTGCCTGCTGGGAGGTTTGCAGGCAGCGGGCAGCCCTGCTCAGCTGCCAGCCGGCTGCCCTGGCCGGCCCCCCTGGTGCACAGGCTCTAGCGGCAGACCGACTGCTCCGGCCCCTCTGGCCACCTCACCCCCCAGGGCCGCCCTGGCCACTGCACGTCCACCCAACGTCTCCCTGGG
>BOSO01007030.1:41228-85118 GCA_018403395.1 Gorsachius goisagi
CCATGCATTACACACTCACATACATACACCCCCCATACGTGCACCCTCCCACGTGCACCCACATCCCCCACCGCATGTTCAGACACCCCCCTCCCCCCATTTACGTGGCTATGTCCCCTTCCACGGCCCATATTCCCCATGGCCACCCTGGATCACCGGCACTTACACCCCACTACAGCCGCACACACACGGTTACACCCGCCTGGCCCAAACCCATGCTGGGTGGGGGTGACGAGCCCCCGCACGTTCCCTGCTGCCCGGAGCTGAGGAGGGGCGGCACAGAGGTGCCGTGCCGGCCGTGCCATGCTGCCCCGCAGGCTCCGAGCCCCCCATGGCACCGGAGCGTACCTGGCAGCCGGCCGGCACCTGTGCCGGAGCCCGCGCTTGGCACAGCCGCCCTTCCCAAGGAGAGGCTCTGCCCGCTGCTGCCGGTCTGACGCCAGGCCGGCACGCCACACGCTGCTGCCGGCCATATGGCCTCCTCCCAGCCTTGGCCGCCGGAAAAGGCGCCTAAATCCCCCCCCCTCCACCCCAACAAACACCAATAATTCACTCTGCTGCCACCGCCATCTCAGGTCCTGAATCACGGGGGGAAAGCGTCGGGTCCCTTTTGCTGCCATAGACCTGGGGGTTTTTTGCTCCGCAGTTGGCAAAAGTAGCCCAGGGCTGGCCCTGCTGCCCCCGACCCGCTCTGCAGTGGACCCCTCTTTACACACAGCATCTCCCCTGGCCCCAGGGATGCCTCGCATGGGGAGGGCTGCTCTCCTCCCTTCTCCATTTGGGTGCATTTTGCCCTAAATGATTGCGGATTGAATCAGCGCCTTGCAGGAGGGGTCATCTGGGGGGAGAGCGGCCGGGGGAGGGGGGGGTGGGGAGGGGGGAGTGCAGCCGGGGGTGCTGCGGCACTGCTGGGTAAGCTGGGCTGTGCACCACCACCTCCAGGTGTGCTTTTATGGCCTTTTAATGCTCAAAAAAGCTGCTGGAAATTTGTTTTAAAAAAGAAAGCAGAGGATGCTCGGGGGTCTCCATGGCTGTATCTGCCAGCCCAGACTCTGCTCGCCGATACCGCAGTGTAAAGGAGAAATAAGCCCTTGTTTTGAGCAGATTTTCTCCTGATTCCTCTGGATGTCATTTGGTTTCGAATCCGTCCGCAATTGGGAAGCTGGGAGCTTGCAGTTCTCGACTTTTGAATGTTTGCAATTATGATCGTAATGGTAAAGGCACATATGCTTCTGTGTTTTCTATGAGCCGTTATGAGGCACAGTTGCTCTTTTACAGACGTTTTACAGCCAGAGCATCAAGCACAGTCAGGGGAATAAAACCCTTGTGCACGCTGGGCTGGAAATAAGGTGGCTGGGGGCTGCTCCAGGCTCTGCCATCACCTTCCCATGCCTCCAAAATTCATTTAACTTTCCCCTGCTTTAGCTCTCCATCACTGATACCAGAAGCCCCAAGCTCACCTTTGGGTTCCCTCATCTGTTGAGCCCAAGGACGTGCCCTTGAGGACATCTTACTGTGCGTTACTCCAGCACCTGACCCCAGGGATCCCTTATCCCAGTCCCAGACAGCAGGTCTGGGAAAACTAAGGGCTTCCCAGTGGGATGCTGATGGCCAAAGAAATTTCCCCCATAGTGAATGGGAAATGCAAGGAGAGCCTCTTCCCTGGCTCTGCCTCCGGCTGGAGCGGCACCAGCTTCAGTAGCCAGTTTTGGAGGGGAGCAGGTTTTTCCAGGGTGTCCTGGGGGATGGCAAGAGGTGTGGGGGATGCCAGCTCCCCATGTACCCCCAGGGACAGGGAGGCCGTGCCTCCAGGCAGAGGACAGCATTGCAGTGTGTGCTGGAAGCTCTTCCTGACAGCTCTTCTCGGCTGGCGATGTCAGGCATTAGCTGCTGATTTGCAAGCAGCAAAACCCACCCCAGCAGCACTCCTCGGCACACGGGCAGGAGGTGCCGGCTGGTGGAAGACCCCCTGCCCTGGCACAGCCCCTCACTGTGGGGCATCCACCCCACAGCAGTATCCTTTCCTCCATTCACCCTTTGGCCCGGGGCCAGCTCAATCCTGCATGGCAAAAATCATTTTTTTGGGCAAATGGCTGTGATTCCCCAGCTCTAGGAGGGGCTCCCTGGATAGCTTTGGGGCTGCAACCACCCACCATTGGCTTTTCCTGGGAGCTGATTGCACCCCAAAGCCTCCCACGCTCAGGGAGGCTCCTGTGGCTTTGCTTCCCGTTGGTGATGGTGACGGCTCCCTCCTCCTCCTCGGGCAGGGCCTGGCAGCTCTGCCTGTCTTGCACCCCCATGGTCGGCAGGGATCTGGGTCTCTCAGGCGCTCTGGCCGTGACAGAGAGGATCTCCTCCAGATCGCCATGCCCTGCCAGAAACAATCTGTTTATATTGTCAGCACTCAGCGTATCCCTCCCCGCTCAGTGTTGAACTGCCCGTATCCTATTTCTGCAGGCACAGAAACACCCTTCTGTAGTCCGGGTGGCGTTGTCACCGCAAGGGATATTTCCATGATATCCTCCCAAGGCTCGTCACCAAAGCTTGCAGGAGCTTCCTTCTCAAATCCCCATCCTCAGAAGTGCCCACGGATCTTGCAAGCACATCCTTTGCTTTTTCTCCGGAGGTCCCCGCTGACCTGAATTTTCCTACAGGTCCTGCCGCTGATTCCCTGGGGATGTGAGAGGTGTGGGTGCTGGGCTATAGGATTTCCCTCCCACAGCCCCCTCCCTTTTGGGATGCAGCTAGTGGCCGGGTGGCTTATTTGACAAAGATGAGCTGACGGCTCAGCAGGGCTGCGGGCTGCAGCCCTCGGTGCCAGCACTGCACGGAGCCAGCCCCCGCGGGGTCTTGCCCTGCGTACTGGGGACGTGCTGGGGACGTGCTGGGAACGTGCTCCTCCACACCGTGCCCTCGGGTTTCGTTTCCTTCTGGGTTGATGCACGCAGCTAACGCCTGCGAGCAGCTCTCCCTCCCTCCCTCTTGCTCCCAGAGACCCTTTAAATCGGCTGCTTCGCACTCAGTGAACATCCTCTCCCCCTTAAAACCGTTCCCTTTCTCCCAGGTCATGCCAGGCAACCACTTTCCAGCAAATTCCCCGATTTTGGCTAGTTTTTCGCTCTGCCTGCTAACAGCCTGCTAAAGCCTCTGGGCCCCTGGGGCGGCTCTTCTCGCACGCACGTTGGGAGCGACCGCCCAGCGCCTGGGAAATGATTGCTGGCATTACCTGGGCAGCCAGCAAACTTTGCTTGTGCAGCTTCTCTCAAGGCCGAGGCTGCTGTCGGCTATTAGCGCTAACGACCCCCATGTCTGCAACTTCCAGCCGATGGGGCCTTTCATCAGAGAGCCCCTCGGAGATTTGGGGAAGGCATGGCTTATGGAGACGTGCAGTTTTCTTCCGCCTCGCTGGCTTTTTATCTCTTTTGGGAAGCTCTGGAGGCTGCAAGCTACCTTACCTAATGGATCTCTATTAGGTTGCGGCACTGGGGGCCAATCGGACGTGTCCCGGGCTCCAGCTGCTCTCCTTATCCATGTTTTCAATGTCTTTGGCTTTTGCCAGCCTCCAGATGGGAAGCGGCTGGGGGCCTGCAGGGACCAGGCTTGGTGACTGGGAGAGAGGATATTTTATCCCCTAAATCCCTCCTGCAGCAAAACACGGCAGCGTTTCACCCTTGCTGGGGCGGGGGGGGGGGGAAGCTGTTTGTGCAAAGCTCTGGCCCAAAACATCACATCGCTGTGATGTATGGGGATGATGACGGCCCGTTTCATTCCCCCCACATGCCTGCAGGAGGCTGCCCAAGCCCCCAGCGGGGCAGTTGTCTCTGCAGGAGCTCCACATTGGTGTGAGACCCTCAGCCTGCCACCCGTGGTGGGGCAGGGAAGGGAAGGGGCCCGGCGACAGGCTGGTCTATGGGGGCTTCAGCATTGGCCTGAAAGAGGCACCCATCGGAGGGAGCTGAGCCTTCCCAACCCGTTTAATCCCACCTTCATCATTACAACGTCTTTTTGTATCACCACTTGCTCGGGAGGGTGGGGGGCTGTGGTCTCCCCTGCCGGCACTGTGCAGCCCAGAGGCAGCCCCAATCCCCAGGTTAGGGTACCGACAGGGTACAGCAGGATGAGGCAGTATCCAGCCTCTCTCCCCCAGAGCACGGAGGGAATGATTTGCCCAAGGAGACAGTGCTGATGCTGGATTTGCTGCCCTTCCCCGGGGCAGGATGCAGGACTGTCCGGAGAGGACCAGGCTGCAACTACACCTCCCACATGTCGCCGCCCCTCGTCCCAGCCACCCCTTGTCCAGGGCTGCACAATGTGCCGGTGCTGGGTGAGGGGCTCAATGCTGCCGCAGTTTCCCCCACCCTGCTCTTGCCGCAACAGCCCCGGAGCAGGGAAAGCAAATCCCACCCTTTTGGGGAGAGGACCTGGCAGTGAGGATCAATACCATCTTTATGGGTGGCACCGGCCAGCGAGCAAAGCAGTGGGTGCCCATCACCCAGAGAGGTCCTGACTTTGAATCCCAAACAAGGGGCCAGCCAGTGGCTTGCTAAAAAATCATCACGGCTCTGGGGAGGGTGCCCCAGTACCCCCCACTTCGTGCATCCTGCAGCCTCTCACCCGTGCACAGCTCCCCTTGGGGGATGCTCTGATGCTCACGCAGGACCGGGGTGCGGCTCTGCCCCCCTTCCCCCCATGGGCCCCGGCTGTGGGGCTGCGGGAGGGCACCCCACCGCCCCGGGAGCTCTGACCTCTCCCCCCCCGCACCTCCCGCCAGCATAAACCCCGGGGTGCCCCCTGCCGCCCCACAGCTCCACACAGGGGTCTGGCTGCAGGGGTGGGGGGGTGCTTAGGGGGCAGGCGGGCGGCGTGGGGCGGGCGCCACGCGTGCCCGGCCGCCCGCGGCGGCAGCCCGACGGGGAGGGCGGGCGTCCTGCCGCCCGGTGGCGGCGGGGAGCCTGGCAGAGGACTCGGTGAAGGACCTTCTCCGGTTTCCTCGGGAGGCTGTCAGGCGGCGGGGGAGCCGAGCCCCCCGCGCCTCGCTGGCCGCGCCGGCTCCCTCCCCCCGCTCTCCTCCTCCTCCTCCTCCTCCTCCTCCTCCTCCTCCTCCTCCTCCTCTCCCTCCTCCTCCTCCTCCTCCTGCTTCTCCCGCCCCGGTGCGAGGGGCTTTCGCTCCTTCTCCCTTTTCTTTCCTCCCCTCCCTCCTCCGCCGAGCGCGGTGCCGGCAGCCGCGGGCAGAGGCGCGGGGATGGGGCGGCCGCCGGCCCCCAGCCCGCCCGCCGCCGCCCGCCGCCCGCCGCCGCGTCCCCTCCCCGGCCGGCGAGAGGCGGCGGCTCTGCCCCGCCGCCCGCCGCGCCGCCCGCTCTGAATTGCTGCCCGCCGGCCGATCTGGGGAGCGCCGGGAAGGGGGTACGTCCCCTCGCACTTTTCCCCCAACCCCCCTTATTTTTGCCTCCCCCCATCACCTCCCCCCCACCCCCCAACCCCATCCCGTTTCTCTTCGGCGGGGGCTCTTCGGTGGCCATGCGGCCAGTCCCGGGCGAGCGGCGCTAACTCGCCCCCTCGCCCGGATGGGTCCCCGGAGCCGCGGGTGGATGGAGCCGAGCTACGTCGTGGGTATCTGCTGCCTGGTGCTGCTGGAGCCGGGCCGGGTGTGGAGCGGCGAGCCCAGCACCGGGGGGCCCGGTGAGAGCGGGAACGGCAGCCAGGCACCGGCGGCGGAGACGGCGGCCCCCGCGCCCACCGGGGCGGCACCCCCGGGGGGGGACCGCTGCCGCGGTTACTACGACGTGATGGGGCAATGGGACCCGCCGTTCAACTGCAACGCCGGCATCTACCAGTACTGCTGCGGGACCTGCGGGTACCGCTTCTGCTGCCAGTTCAAGCCCGGGCGGCTGGACCAGAGCGGCTGCTCCAACTACGACACCCCCAATTGGGTCAACACGGGCCAGCCCCCCACCCGGGTGGATGAGACCCCCGAGGACCCCACTCGCGACAGGACCAACATGATCGTCTACATCATCTGCGGTGTGGTGGCCATCATGGTGCTGGTGGGCATCTTCACCAAGCTGGGCCTGGAGAAGGCACAGGGTGCCCAGACGGAGATGACCGTCTCCAGGTAAAGGGGCCCGGTCCCCCCCACCCACCCAGGGGTGGCATCCCATGTCCCCAGTCCCTTGCATAGGGTGAGCCCTGGCTTCACCCTGGGGCTGCCAAGAGGGTGAAGTGATCCCCAAAACCCCTGTCCCAGCATGCTGAGACACCGGGGAGGTGGGGGGGTGGGTTGGCTGCAGCCCCGCAACCTGTCCTGGCAGGGAGGGCTGCCAGCAAGGACAGCCTCCATGAGAAGAGGTGATCGTACACCCATCCCCTCTCAAAATGACCTGCTCTGTCCCTTGAGGAGGCCTGTCCCTGGCTCAGGAGAGCCATCCCCACTGGCCAGTGGGGTGGGCGACATGTGGAGTGGGCGACATGTGAGCTATAGGACGTAGCTCTCCCCCCAAAAAACTAAGCTCTGGTTCCCAATGTGCAGGGGAGGCGAGACCGGGTCCGACTGCGCGTGGGGTGACTCGGGACCGCAGTCCCCTTGGGCTCAGCCTCTCTGGCAGCGCAGGGGGGAGAGGGGAGGCAAAGACAGCTCTGCTGTGGTGGCTGCACGTCCGCGGTGTGCGTGTGCACACGCGTGTGTGTGCATGGGTATGCGCTGGGGTGGGATATCGCCCTTGCAGGGGGGACTGGGCTGCACACTCCCTGGGTTTCAGCCTCCAGCGGAAAGTTGGGCAGCCTCCCCTTGGCCTCCGTGCCCTGCGGCTTTTCAGCCCGCTCCTGGGGCTGAGCGCAGGGCTGGCAGGGGGAAGGTCGGGGTGTCAGGCACACTTGGGCATTGGGGACCCCCTGCGCCTCTTCCTGCTCCCACACAGCTCCCGTGGCCAGCGGTGCATCTTCCCCTCTCCCTCCCGCACCAGTCCTGGCTCCAGGTATACCCTTCTCACCCCGTTTTGTCCCACCCCCCCAGCCCTTGCTACACGGCCTGCCCCCCAGCTCCCAGCACTGAGGTGTCACGAGCGGCCCAGCCTCAGCCCTGCAGCATGCACCACCGGCTTCCCTGGGGCACATGGGGACACGCAGGGGCAGGCAGGAGACCCCCCCCTGGCCTGGGGTGGGGAGGGGCAGGGCCAGGCAGGATGTGCAGACATGGGAGGGCAGGGCTGGTGGTCCCAGCCCCAGCCATGGCTCCACTGCCTTGGTGTCGTGTTGTACAGCTCCTCCGCTTAGGTAGGTTTTTCTTCTCCCTCCTTTTTTTTTTTTTTTTTTTTAAATTTATTTATTTAATTTTTTTTAACCGATCACATTCAATGAGTTTAACACTTCGGAGCGGCTGCTGGCAGCTCCAGCCTCCCCGACGCAGCTCTGCCCCTGCGGCTCTGACTCAGAGCTGTCCCCCCTCAGCCTCCCCCCCAGCACACGGGCGATGCACGCGTGTGTACATGCGTGTGCGCGCGCGCACACACACACACAGAGGAGTGGAGCTGGGGCAGGTTCACCAAGGTGGTTGTGCCATGGTCGGGCCATGGGTGCCCCGAATTGAAGGGGCACCCAGGAAGGGCTGCAGGGGCAGAGAGAGGGGCCAGGCACTGAGCCAAACCCAGCACTTCGCCAAGCAGTGGGGTGCACGCTCTACTTTGCATCTTCCCAGTGAGGACATCAAGCCTGGTGATAAACCCATTTTTATGCCATTTTGTTCAGGGCTTCTAGCTTTAAAAAAAAAAAAGCAGGGCTGGAGGAAATGATTTCACCGGGACCATTGGGGAGCTGCCCTGATTGCACCCCTCAGCACAGACACCCTCTCTCCTTCCCCTGGGAGACCCGGCTCACCCAGCCCACCTGGGGCTTGGGCAGCCACTGGGTGCTGCACCCCAACTCTGGACCTGCTGCACCCCATCCCCAGACTCACCCCACTCCTTGTGCACACCCAGGGGGGCAGAGGCTGACCCCCCTGCTCAGAGGAGGGTCGCATCCGGGCATGGAGGGAGGTCACAGGGCCCTCCTGAGCCACACAAGGCAGATTTGGGGGGATCCATGCTGCAGCCCCCCCTTGGCAGAGACCCTGGCTGGGTGTTGCTGCAAGCCTGCGCCTACTCCCCCCCCATGTCGCCTGAGGAAGCGCTGGCACCTTGACAGGATCAATACGGGCTCCGCCAGCCTCCCTGCCTCCTGACTCCCCTTCCACTCGCCTGCTGCCACGTCTTTTTTTGGTCTCCTCTGCCCCCCGGCTCTCCTGGAAAGGAGATACTGCGCTTCGGGAGGGGTCGGTCCTTGCGATGCCCGGACTCAGGTCCTCATCCCCTGCCGGCAGGTCTCGCCTTCTCCCATCACCCGCCACAGGCAGGACTGCAGCCACTCACTGGGGGATGTTTTCTGTGGGTAGCCTCAATTCTGTGCTGCCGGAGCCATGTGTTTCCCCACGTCCCCCCACCCTCTCGATTGTGCAAGTGCGAACTTTCACAGTGAGTTCAGGGAGATCGGTGCCTTTTCTTCCCAAAGCTGCAAATCTTTTGGGTACTGGCACACAGACCAGGAGAAGGCGAGTTTTCCTTGCCTGCCTTTGTGGGACAAAAATCAGAAGGGCACCTCCATCACTGCAGAAGTTGGGAGAGGTCTCACCATCTCCCATGCCCCATGTCCTTCCATGTTAGCCACGAGCAGCTCTGGTTCCACGGGGACGGTGACCAGCAAGCCACGGCAGGGCAGGAGCGATGCGCTGGGTACAGAGCCCTGGGCACCAGGCAAGGCACCAGGCTGGCACAGCCTCCCAGGTGCTGGGCTGATGGACACAGTGCCAGGGGCTGGGTTCGTGGCACGGGCATCCAAAAAGGGATGCTGTCGCCTCCATCCTGCTGTGCGCCCACTTGGCCTGGGCAACATGTTTTGCCTTGGTGCCTCCGAGAGAGCAGGGCTATTTCTAGCTGCCTCACCCCCATCCCCACATGCAGACCAAGGCATGGGCAGTGCCACCTCACCTCCCTCCTGCCACCTCAGGTAGGAGCTTCTCATTTGCTCCTTGGGCACCGCATCGTGGCCTCGGGCCAGCTCCCTGTTGCATGGCCGGCTTCGTTTCCATGCCCATCCCTCCCTCCCACCAGGGTTTTTTCCGCTCCTGGGGAGTGCTGGTTGCTGCCCTGGGACGTCTCCCGCCACCACTGCTTCGCAGGCTTCCCACTGCGGAGGGGAAGGTCAACCACTTCTGCACCTCCAGACATCTTTCGTCATGGTCCTCATCCGGTCCAAGCCCGGGAAGAGCGACCAGGTGCAGAAACCCCACTAGCTCCTCCCAGACAGAGATGCCTGAGCCCTCGTCCAGCATATACTAAGACCCCCATGCCTCGGCTGCCTGTAAGGCAGCTTCTCCTCCTGGCTTTGGCTGCTGGTCCACCCAGGGGAGCCAGCACCTGAGTGGCTGCAGCTACCTGGTGCATCCTCCCCTCCCCGTCCGCCCTCCTCCCACAGGGCCTTATGGCGGCTCCCGCAAATCCCTCTCCTTTCTGCTCGGCTCACGCTTGGCACCCATCCCCGGCACTCGCTCAGCCTGGCCAAGCCCTGCATTGAGTCAGGAACACCTGCCCGTGTTTTTCTTCAGGCCCCGGATCTCTGGGGACATCGGGTCCTTGGGGGCCACCGGGATCTGGCAGTGCCCATCGCAGGAGAGCAGGCATGCACCCCACAACTCTCCCTGAAACCTCCTGGGGGGGTAGATTGCAGGTTACGGCTGGGGTGAACATCCCTGTGGGAAGAGTTGGGCGAGGAGCAGCCTCCTGGGGGGCAGACGGGATGCTGGACGGGGCCAAAACCACCGGCGGGAGCAGGTGCCCTGGCAGCCACAGTGGCTGAGCCCCCAACGCTGGTTTTTCACTCTCTGGGTCCCCCTGTGCTATCTGGGGTCCCAAAACCCAACCCCACTGTGCATCTGACTGCGCTGGGTGTTTCTCTGGCAATGCTTTAGTCCACAGCCGTGCCTGCGGTCTGTGCCCATGGTAGCAGGTGGTGGCAAAGACCTAGGAAAGATGTTTGCAGGCAGCATGGCGAGTCAACACGTCCCGCCCCGGCTCTCTGGGGGACAAGAGATGAGACCCAACTCCGGCAGGACCTTGACCCCTGTCCCCAGACTGGACACGATGTCCAGCCAGGCAGGCTCGCTTCCACCACCCAATGCTTTGTCCAAGCTCCGTTACCCGCTGCTGCAACTCCAGTTTTCTGAAGGCGCCTTCCTGAGCATTCCCGAGTGTCCCAGCCCTGCCGGGCAGGTGTCCTGCAGTACCCACACCGCTTGGTTGCACAGACAGGCACCCGTTGCCCCAAGCAGACACACTGTAAGCCATGGGAAATGTCCCCCCCCCCGGGAGGTGAAGGTGACACTTTCGCTGGGTGCAGAGGCGGCCTGGCCAGCTGGGGTGCCAGCCCCCCCACAGCTGCAGCATGCTGTGTGTCTCCTCCACCACCGTGCCTCTGCTCCAAACCTCACCGCCCCGCTCAGCCGGCAGCTGCCACCTCCTGCATCCCCTCCAAGGGTTCACTTCAGCTCAGGGTAATGTTGCTTTGCCCATCACTCCATCGTCTCTCCTCTCCTCTGGTGGCTGCGCTCCTGTCTCTTCCCATCACCCCCTGTCCCCTTGCCCAGGACTTGCAGCCACTCTCCTGTGGACCTTGCTGGGTGTGGGGCTTGGGTCTTCCAAAAGCGGGTCAGCTCCTGGGCTGGGGTGCTCTGCCAGGCCCTGGGTCCCACCACCACACCGGCACCTCCATTTCATGCACTTGTGACTCCCCCAGGGATGGTTTGGGAGCACCGAGTGCTGCATGCCAGCTCCTGACATGGAGCTGCCTTGGCCTCTGTTGTCACTGCTCCTGGATCTGCCTCTTTGCTTGGTCTCAAGGCTCATGCCAAGCTGTTTTGGGAGACCTTGGTTGCACCCATTGGTACGAGCAGGCTTGCTGTGGAGGTGGCTGCACACCTGCGCAGGTGGGTCTCTGCTCAGGCAAGCTGGGTGACAAGCGACCTTCGCACATGGCCTCGCGTGCTCAGCATTTGTGGCCACTGTGGTGGATGGAGGCCCCAGTGGCGCTGCTCGTTAGTGTTTCGTTGCAGATGAGCAGTGCAAGTTTAAAGCTGCATCTGCCCTATCTTCCCCACCTCCATGTGCACCCTGGAGCCATCTTGGTGCCACAGGGTGACCTGGAGAGATGTGGCCTGACCTTCCCCCAGCCTCCTAGCCCTGGGACCAAGCTGAGGCTCATAAAACCCCCCAAAACACGTACAGGTGTGACTCTCCAAGTCCACCTCCCTTGCACTGCACCACCTGGGGACAGGGAGAGGGGTGCAGCCCCCGGGAGCCTGCTGGCAGCCCTGGCCAGCGGCACAGCTCGTGGTGCAAGAGACAGGGAGTGAGTCCGGGTGTTGCCGGCGCTGAGGGCTTGTGTGTGCTTCTCATCTCGGCAAAAGAGCTCATTAAGAGCGCTCGTGCCATTATTGTTAATTGTTCTTGTCCGCACACCCTGGGCGGTCGGCGCGGAAGGTGGGCTTATTAGAAAGAGCACTGATGGATTTATCTGGAGAGGAAGTCACAGATAAAGGGTTGCTCAAGCTTCATAAATAGACCCGAGGAAAAGTTAAAAAAAAAAAAAAAAAGAATATATATATATATTAAAAAAATAGGTCAAATCGCATTGAACTTCCTGGTGAAACAAGTCTGTTTGGGCACGGGGCCTTGGGGACAGGCAGTGGCCGGTGGGGAGGGGTCCAGCGAGCAGTGCACCCCAGGGAAGGTGGAAGCTAACAGGGCAGCAGCTCCCCGGGTTGACAGCCCATACCCACGGCCTTGGGAGACCTGCCTCCCCCCTGCCCTGCCTGGGCACAGCCCACTGCCCATCCAGGCTTGTGCCCAGAACATCTCTGGGTGCAGCACCTGTGACCAAAGGAGCCTGGCTGGGTCCAGAGCCGGGATCAGTTGGCTGCAGGAGGGCTCCTGGGGAGGTGTGGGGTTTGAATAGCTGCAGGACGGAGGTGCCACAGCCTCCCTGGGGAGCCTGGTCCAGCGTTTGACCACCCCCACAGGAAAAAAGGTTGTTTCTTCTGTTTAAACAGAATGTCCTGTGTTTCAGTTTGTGCCCACCACCTTTGACAGCCTGGCGCTGTCCTCGTTGCCTCCTCCCTGCAGGTATTCACACACATGGATAAGACACCCCCCCCCCCCCCCGAGCCTTCTCCTCCCAGGCTGAACAGTCCTGGCCCTCTCAGCCTCTCCTCCTAGGAGAGATGCTCCAGTCCCTTCATCAGCTTTGTGGCCTTTGTGGCTCCCCAGTACAGGAGAGACATGGAGGCACTGGAGAGAGTCCAGCAATGGAGCCAGTGCTCCAGGTGTGGCCTCACCAGTTTCCAGCGGAGGGGAAGGCTCACCTCCCTTGGACCTGCTGGCAACACTTTGCCTAATGCAGCCTAGGAGACCATTCGCTGCCTTTGCCCCAAGGCTTTACCCGTTGCTGGCTCATGGTCAACTTGGTGACCAGCAGGATCCCCAGGCTCTTTTCTGCTGAGCTGCCTTCCAGATGGTCAGCCCCCAGTGGTGCCAGGGGTTGTTCCTCCCTCATTTCAGTTCGTTTGGCTCCATGAGGGTCCTGTTGGCCCATTTGGAGATTAAGTGATCCCGGGGAGGGGGGGTTGTTACCCAAAGCTCCCCAAGAATGATGTGAAATGAACCCAAAGGGCAACCCTTGTAGCTTTGCTCTTGCCATCACCCTGTGATGTTGATTGGATCCAAACTGGGAGGGGAAATGTCTCAGGATGAGCCCTTGGGTCCCCTGAGCATCTGCACCCCCAAGCATAACACATTGCTTTCCCCATTGTTCTCGCTGTCTTCCCGTCACTTCCCCGCACTGGATTCACTGGGCTTTTGAGCACTCCGGAGCCATGAGCTGACACATCCACCAAGTCAGGATTATTCCCTTCTTCCTCTCCAATTTGCATTTATGCACATTGAGTTTAATCTGCTGCTTTATCGTCCAGCCACTTGCTAACTGTGAGCTCCTGCCACAGCTCCCGGCGCTTGTCTATGAGCCAGCCAGAGCCTTCGAGGCGCGAGGCATGCTGACAGCGAGCTGGAGATTAGGGAGCCAAAAAAAGCTCCGAGTGGACACCCTGCACCCTTGCAGTCACGCAGGGCTGGTCTCTGCAGGGGCAGTGGTGGGTATCCTCATCACAAAGCCCCACACAAGCAGGAGCATCCCGTCCTGGCCAGGGACTTGCTGCCAAAGGCCGCAACGCTGCATGGGCATGCCCTGCTCCGGCGGCACCATCAGTGTGCCCTGCTCTGGCACTGCCACTGTGCTCTTCTTCGGCACCACCGGTGTCCCCTGCTCTGGCACGGCCAGAGTGCCCTTCTCTGGCACCACCGGTGTGCCCTGCTCTGGCACGGCCACTGAGCCCTTCTCCGGCACCACCGGTGTGCCCTGCTCTGGCACGGCCGCTGTGCCCTTCTCCGGCACCACTGGTGTGCCCTGTTCCAGCTCAGCCAGAGTGCCTTGCTCCGGCACCACCGGCATGCTGTACTCCAGCACTGCTGACATGCCCTGCTCCGGCACTGCCGGTGTGCCACAGTGGGACTGCAGTATCTCTGTCCATGAATGTTAAACGAAATAGGGCTTTATCTTATGTAATGGTGTTTAATGTTTAATGCTGTTACTTATAAGGAGGACCATTACGCAGGGACAGCGCGTGCGCCAGAGGCTGCCACTAGTTCACCCTCCTCCCCAAAGAGGCGCAAGCAGCCTCTCTAATCCCTTCCTCGGGGTCTTCTCCGCTTCGAAGGGACGAGTGGAAGCATCACCTCCTCTCCTCTCCTCCAGCAGGCTCTCACTCCGGGGGAGCATCTGCAAGGTGTTGCTCCAGCCGTCATTAGTGCAGGTTCCTCCGGCTCCGTTTGTCGTACCCTTGCAGCCCGTTCCAAGCCATGTGTCTCCCTCACCACCCTCACCCACTGATGCTCCCAGCCCTGAGAGTGCTCAGCCCCAAACAGACCCCAATTCTGTTAGGGGTGGGCTCACCAGCCCCCATGCAAAATCTGGGTTGGGAGCTTGGGTGCAATCCTTGCTCCCAGCAGCCATTTCCTAGCCTCAGGCTGCCCGGCTCTGCCTCCAAAGAGGGGGGGGTTCAGGGTTGGGATGCATTCGTGGGAGCGGGGTATCACCCTAACAGCCCTTCACCCCCTTCCCAGGACACTGACGGACCTGCTGAAGCAGCCAGGCCACGGCCCCTCTGAGCACATGGACGGCCTCATGGGGGGCGTGCAGGTCCCACTGGGCGAGGGGCTGGCCCGGGGCCCCCCCAGGAACAGCACAGGTAAGGCGCTGGCGCAGTGGGGAAAAATAGGTTCCCTTGGGTGAATAAAGGCAGGGGGAGGGCGCTGCCCACGGCTGAGCCCCCCGCCCGCCTGCCTCTGCCCCCCCAGACAAGCCGCCCTTGAACAACACGGTGGTTATTGCCCCCTCGCTGGGGCGACCCCATGGCCACGGCAAGCGCCTGCCGCTGGCCAGCAGCCTGGCCCTGCCGGCCCCTGCCTACGCCGCCTACGCCACCCTCAAGGCCGGAGGTGAGTGCGGCGGCCGCGTGGGTCGGGGTGGCGGGCGGGGGGGATGTGCCCCGTGGACCCCGCAGATGGGTTGGGAGGAGCAGGGGGCTCGCAGAGGGGCACGGGCGGGACGAGCACCCCGGTCCCCCAGGGCTCCCTGGGGTGGCTGCTCCTGGCAGGGGCTCTGCACTCCCCCACTGCCCCCCCAGCCTGCTGCGCTGCCCAGCCAATCAGCACCCAGGATCCCATACAGACCCACTGCACTCCCCAGCCAATCAGCACCCAGGATCCCACACAGACCCATGGCACTGCCCAGCCAATCAGCACCCAGGATCCCACACAGACCCACTGCACTCCCCAGCCAATCAGCACCCAGGATTCCACACAGACCCCCCCCCTTGCACTCCCCAGCCAATCAGCACCCAGGATCCCACACAGACCCCCCCTGCACTCCCCAGCCAATCAGCACCCAGGATCCCATGGACCCACAGCACTGCCCAGCCAATTGGTGCCTGGGATCTCCCCAAGCCCTACAGCACTCCCCAGCCAATCCATGGCCAAGATCCCCCCGCTCCCCAGCCAATGATCACCCAGGATCCCTCCCCCCTCCGCTGTGCACCCGGGACCCCCGTGCTGGGGTAGGGGGTGTCCCTGCGGGGGTGACGCCGCACCCCTGTCCCCACAGAGAGCGCCCCTGAGGACTTCTACAGGCGTTTCGGGGGGGCAGAGGTGCCCCCCACCGCCACCCTGCCCTTCCCGCCCACCGAGGCCCCCGCGCTGCCCGAGGGCTGCCCCCCGTCTTCGGCCAAGGCCAAGGGCCCCAAGCTGCCGGGGGGCCCAGCCTTCCCGGGGGGCTGGGAGGGGGCCCCCCCCCGTGGCCCCCGCCGGCCCGGCCTGGCCGCCCTGCGCACTGAAGGGCCGCCCGAGACCTTCGGCCCCAGCACCCCACTGTACAGCCAGCCCCCCCGGCACCTCGCCACCAACAGCAAGACCGAGGTCACCGTCTGACATCACCGGGGACCTGGGCCGGGGCTGCCCCCTCGCCTGAGCCTTGCCTACGGCCGCCCCTGGAGCAAAGCATCGTAGGTCCTACGTGAGCCACGACGGCTGGCCACGGCGGGAGACGCACCGCCCTTCCTCTCCCTCCTTCCGGGGGCCGCCGGCTGCGCTTCACCATCCAGGAGGCACGGTGGGGCCAGGCCCTCCCTCTCATCCAGGCAACAAGTTTCAGCCATTCTCAGCCCACCCCAAGAAGAAGCCAGGCACCATGGCAGGAAGAGTGCACTGCTCAGGGGATGGGGACCGATGCTGGACAGACCACAGCCTCCAGGGACTGGGGGGGACATAGCCCCCAGGGATGGGGGGCACATCCTGCTGGGGCCAGGTACCCCCACCTCACCCCCATGACCAGGGGAAGAGCAACGACTCAAAAGCACCATCCTGGTGCCGCCGGCACAGCCCAAACAGTCTCTTTCCCTCCCCACCCTCCCCTTCACCACTGCCCTGGCCTCCACCTTGTCAATAAATAATACATTAAACTGTACGGCCTCACTATGGATTGGCTGGGCGACCCAATTTTGCTGCCCCCAAAATCCCAGCCCCTTCCCCACAGGCAGCAGAGTGCAAAGCCCACTCCCACAGGTCCCAGGGCCAACTGCAAAACCCTTTGAGCCGCTACATGAAAACAAAATCACTCTCCTCTGTCTGAAGTTTAATGATTCTGACAGAGTTTTACCAGGGGGAGGAGAGAGGCAAAGCAATGGAGGGAAAGGACATTGTTCCAAGCAAGGTCAGGTAAAAGCTTTCCTCCCACAGAGATGCTCCTAAAATTGCAGGCTTCTGGCCCAGCTCTACCTTGCTTGGCTCTGCTCAAGGCATCAGCCTCTTGGGTTGCTTCCAAAGGAGCAGAGAGACACCACACTCGCTCCACCTCGGGACTGTCTTGCGTTGCAAGCCATACAGCTCCATTTCCCAGGTTATCCGGATGAAGGACAGACCGCTTCCCAAGGTGCTTGTGTGGTTGGATACCCCTGAAGGACATCTCAGGCTCACCCGTGCTTCAGAGCAGCTGCTGGGTGGGATGGAGGGCTTGAGAGAAGAAGGGCAGGTGGGAGGTGGTGGTAACGTTCACCTTTATTAGGTAACAGATGCTCACAAGCCCCGGAACAGGGTTTTCAGACAGCAGATATGGTCCCTGGGGAACCTTCCCGCCACTAGTTGCGCCCCATCTCACAAAGCATCCCAACTCTGAACTCCATGCGGATAAATAGACTTTCTTCACGTAATCCATAAAACAATTTCCTCCCACCTCCAAACAAAAAAAAAAAAGTTACAGTATATACACACACAAACATACATATATAAAAAAAGGTTGTAGGGACAGATGGGCAGCAAATTTATGAACAGTGTAGAAAAAAAAACAGGGCAAAGATCCCTGGCCCTGGAGGGGAGAGAAGAACCAGCAGCGCTAGGACCCTCCGTGGATCCTGCCGTTAAGCTACCCAGGTTTCAGCCCAGCCCAGCCGGGGCCCCCTGCAGCCCACGCCCCAGGACTCAGTCCACTCTTCGTGACAAAGGGAAGCCTCAGCATCTCCATTTTTTCCAAAAGTCTCACTTCCTTCTTTCCTAAAGCACAAAACTTCCCCTGCGTTGGACATAGATCTGGGGAAACGCAAAATAACTCTGAGGTTGCCATAGGAGTTTCTGTATTTTAGGAAAAACCCGTGACCGGGAAGACAGTGCAACAGCCACTTAGGAGAAAAAGGTAGGAGGATGTGATTCACCCCCCAAAATAGGCTCACTGATAAGCTAGGAAACTCGGGACAGGCACCCAAAAAACCCCCACCCAAACCCAAGAGCTGTCCTGCACACTTAGGATACCTGCCTAAAGGAGACGTGGCTGCCACCAGTGTCCCTTACACTGATCGAAGACACACAAGGGCAACCTCTCCACCCTCGAAGGACGAGCTCCCCTCCGACCCCCCCACCCCGCCTGCCAGTAGGGCAGGAAGCACAGGCTGCCAGCTACTCCCCAAAAAAGGCGGGGGGGAGGGAGGGAAGCATCTTCTGGTCCCCACACTTTTGTTTGCAGCTGTAGCCCAGGGGCACTGGGAGACAGGTTTCCCCTGACCCTGTTTTTCCATCTTGTTGAAGCCAGGCAACTCCAGGACTAGCACTACTTGCGTGCAATTCCTGCAGCACGTGAAATCTCCCTCCCAGATGCCAAAAGCCCCCGTGCAAAGTGAGACAACAAGCCCCCATCTGTTTTCCCCTCATTTTGGAAGGAGCTCAAGCTCGCACACCCCTCTGCAAAAGCGGGATACATGTAGAAGCTTCTTGCAAAACAGCCCGGAGTTCTGATTTTGCAGGAGGAGTTGGGCTGTACGGGCCTGACTGGGACGGGGTAGGACTGGGCTGCTGCCTGTACCTAGGTGCTCCTCACTGCCGACGCGGAGCGCACACCAGCTACACACGGGGAGAAACAGTGATGCCCGCCTGCCAAAGGCTGGCTTCCACATGTGCACACGCGAGGGGGCAACCGCTTTGCACTTCTTTGGAGGGGTGCAACAGGAAAGGCAGAGAGGGCAAACCGTTCCCCTCCCCATACCCAATCTGCAACCCCCCACCCTCCCCATCTTGGAAAGTCACAGGCAGTTCAACACCTGCAAGTCAAACTGCTTTGAACTGCAGCAACAGTAACAGAGCTGGGACACTCGCACCCCAAACCAGTGCCTCCCAGTCCCTGCAGGAGCTCAGGAGCTGTTAAGCGGTTGGAGAAGGGAAGGAGAAACACCTGAAGACAAGTTCTGGAACAGGGAGCTGTGTAAAATAAAAAACTGTTCCTAAAAATTGTTTCTAAAAATTGTTCCTGCATCAACAAAAAGGCACCAGAGAAGCATTCGCCCTTCACGACGGGCACTGCACGTCCACCTCTGCTGCTACCCAGCACCAGAGGACCAGGGACCCCCTGGCCTTCTCAAAGGCTCTGCTCATTGTAGGCTGCCACAAACCCAGCCCCCTGCCAAAAACCGGAGGCAGCTATCGCAGAAAGGAAACGCATGAAGTGGAGAGGAAGGGAAATCTGCTGCATTGTTCCCTATGTTTTTGTAAAGCCGCAAAACACTCCTATAAAAAAACCTGTATAAAAACGGTAGAGAAATTTACCAGGCAGTACTGGCCCCAAGCACCTCTCTAAATTGGGTCTAGGGGGGTTGAGTTTCCTGACACACAGCTCAAGGAAAGCTGGTGCCTTCCCCCCACCCTCTCTCAGGAACAGCCCCAGACCCCAGCAGCCCCACGGGGCAAGGCTTGAGCAGATCCTCTGCCCTCCCCAAAGGTTTCTTTCCACAGAGGTGTTTGGGAAGGGAACAAGATGCCCCTCAGGACAGACACTGGATGTGCCGCTTCTCTATGCCTTGAGCTTGTGGGCTTCTCCCCCCAGCAGGGACAGGGGCTCTGGGTCAGGGCAGTGCTTCCCAACGGCCCCAAGCACAGTCCCAAAAACCACAGCTAGGCAGATTTCTGCCACAGTGCCTGAGAACAAGCAAGAGGGCTAATAAAGCTAAACCTGGGGCAAGTTAAAAACCAAAACAAAACCAAATCCCTCCCTCTCCCACCCCATCGCGATCCCACCAGCACAGCCCTAACCTAGTGCCTTTTTTTTTTTTTTTTTTTTTTTTTTTAAGCTCCGGAAGGGAAGTCCAGGCTGACCATCGATCAGGGCTGTCTTTGCACGAGGCGGCCCCACGCCGGCGTTAGGAGGCGGCGATAGCCGTGCCCCCGCTCAGCTTGACGATCATCTGCTGGCAGTCGTTGCAGGAGCGCTTGTCCCCCACCTTCTCCAGGGTGCGGGCAGCCTCAGCCAGCAGGACCGCTCGCTGGCCCGGGGAGGAGAGGAAGGAGAGGGGGAGATGGCGGCAGGCCAACAGGATGGCCGTGGCTCGCTCCCTCTGGCCTGGCAGGGTGTCCAGTTCACCTGTGTGCAAAGAGGAGAGAGAAAGCTGACGATGAAGCTACCACCTGCATGATGAAGCCCCACCATGCAGCCCTCGACCGGCACCAGTTAGCACAGGCACCCCTGGCTGGTGGCCGCTGGCTGTGCCAAGAGTGAGGGGCACCCTGCAGATCCCCAGGCAGCTGCTTTAGGCTGGCAGGGGAGAACAGTCTGAGCTGGAGTCAGGCAGGGACTGGCAATCCCGTCTTCTACAGAGATGGTCCCTTTTGCTTCACTTCCTAGGGCTCATCCCAGCACCAGCACACACATCTGCCTATTTCCTTACACCCCCAAGGGATTTTATAACCAGCACCATGTCTCTCGGCTCTCCCCCCCTTTAGGATTCCTGGCTTCTGCCTTTGCATGACCGCCCTGAACTCCAGCCTGCCGTTTTGTGCGTGCATGGCTGCACCAAGGTAAATGTTTTCCAGCCTCTTCGTCCAGCACCTCCAGCCCAGAGCTGGCAGCTCGGGTTAGCGAGCTTGTAGAGAGCATGGAAGAAGCATCGCCCTGAGCCATAGTCTGACAGGAACTCGTTATCCTGAGCCTCAGACACAGGGAAGACACTGCAGCCTGCAGCTATGCCCCCTCCCAGCCCCCCACAGGCAGCGGGTCCCAGGGCCCCAGGGCCCACCTTGCTTGCTGCTCTGGGGCGTGCGTCGCCGCAAGCTGTGCTCCAGCAGCTGGTGGGTGCGGGTGGGGCTGGCCCCCGCCATCAGCCGCACGGTGGCTTCGTGGAGGAAGACCTGGAAGGGAATGCAGGATGGGGGGGGTGAGAGGTGGGCTGGCAGGAGGGCTATGCTGTGGCTGAATGCGCGTCATCCCTCAGAGCACTGACACCTCAACAGAGACTCGCTTCCACGCTCCTCCCTCATCTTCCCACCTGTCTCTGGGGAATTTGCAGGTCAGGGCAACCATGAGGAAGGAAAAAAGAGAGGGGAAAAAAAAAAAAAAAGCTTTTGACACATAACCGTGAGTGGCCTGGAAAGGGGGAGGAATGAGAGCAAGGAAAGGGTGCAAAATGGGAGACCAAACCCAGGCACTGTGGCCTCGGCGGGCATCTCACCCCAGGCTGCTAGTGCAGCGCTCCGATAACAGCATCAGACTTTGAGATCCAGAGTTTGGACAATACCAGGACAACTCTCATGTCTGAGTAATTAATCTAATTAGTCTCTACAGAAGCTTAAAACTAAATAGACTAGACAGAAGGGAGGGAAAACCCCTGGAGAAGCACCTGGTGCTCTAGAGTTGCAGAATGCATCTGACCCCCAGCTACCCTCAGAGCCAACATGGCCAAGGAAGTCTCCCTTCCACAGTCCCTGGAGGGACTGACCCGGTCTGAAGCCACATTAAGGGACAGGATGCCATGGTAACTGCTTGCCAATACACAAATGCTGATGATTTTCTAGGTAGAAGCTAAGGCAGATACCTCCCCACATACACTGGACTCCCACAGGAACCTCCCTCATCATCCACCAAGAGCAAGTATGGAGGCTGCTGGTGGCAGACCATCCCACCCCTACTGTCCAAACCGCTCAAGTCCACGTAATACGCCACATTTCCAAGGACTGTAGCTAAGCCGGAGGGGAAGCAAGACATCACCTTGCGGTAGGCGGGCCTGAAGCCATGGGCCAGCTTGCGCAGGCTGCCAAGGTCACGCTGGAAGCCCGTCAGCTCGGGGGCCGAGGCATGGTAGGTCTCACCCAGGGCCTGGCTGGCGTTCGCCTGCTTCTGCCACAGGCTGGTGCGGAGAGAGAGCAGCAAGTCACAGGCCAGCAGCTGGATCATCTGCAAGAGCCAGGGGGCCCGGGCACACACGCTTATTAACACAAGCCATCAGGCGAGTAACAGGCCATTTGCTACGCAGCAGCTGACACAGCCCACGGGAGGGTGGCTGCAGCACCTCCTGCCCACCCCACAGGGCTCCCCAGCCCCTCCCAGCCAACTCGCCCCACCACGATGCACCAAAGGGAACAGGACTTTGCCTTTTGCCCAACTGGCATCTCTGGGGCCCGGCACCAAGAGGTCCAGCCTAAGGAACAAGCACCAGGCTGTGCCCAAGGAGCATCTGTCCCCTCCAGGAGGGCCAACACCTCCACGAGGCTGACGCCAACCCCACTCCAGCCAAGATTTGCCATGGGGATATTGCACCAGCAACGCCCCAGCCTTCTGCAAAAGCTTTCCTGCCCAAACGACGATACTAGAAACAGCAAAGAGAGACTGGCTACCTACAGAGGAGGGGGAAAAAAAAAAAAAAAAAAAAAAAAAAAAAAAGGCAATCTTGACACAGCCCACAGTGGCTGCCCAAATCCCTTTTCCCCATCTGCTGCTGCCCCCCAGCATCCCTTGCTGTCCTAGTTGCTACCCGTGCTGCCGAAGCAGAGAGTGCCTCTGTACTGCACTGCAGAAACATTGCACAGTTACTGCCACAACATGCAATGCAACTACAATGCACTACAGCTGCCACCCAGGAGCGACAGAAGGGACCAGAACAGTGTCCCACATGCCATGCAGGGAAGCTCCAGCTTTAGGTAATCCTGGAAGGAAGAGAAACAAGCCCCACACAAACTCAGGAATAGCACGGCACAGTCCCACTTTCACGGTAGAGGGTTCAAACACTCATGAGTGCTACCTAAAACAGAGCAGACTTGACTTAATGAGGTCCTGCTTTACAGGTGTCAGCAGCTTCATTTTGAGGACAGAGATGGATGCTTTCCATGGACCAAGCTCAAAGTGATCAAAGGACCAAAAGGGGTGACAGGTACTGGCAGGAGAGGAGCAGGAGCTCAGCTGTTTGAGACCATGCCCAGGGAAATGGCAGTGTACTCGCAGCTCTGCTCCTCCATACAGCAGGGGCAGAAAGATGTCAATGCCCTTTGGAAGGAAAGGGAGGAAGTTTCCCTTCTACTTCCATGGGGCACAGGATGGATGGAGAATGCAGATACGCCTGCAGCAAGACCAACCTCACAACTAAAAACAGACTGTGTGTTATCCCGGGGCTTATAGCTCTTACATTGTTGAGGACGGTGTTGGAGACGCCACTGCTCATGTTGAGGCTGTTCCATAACTGACTGCTGGCCCTCTCACAGTGACCCAGAGAGCTCTGCTGTCCATCTGCCTTCCCAGACAGTGAGGCCTGCATGGCTTTACACACATAGAAGGTGGCTTTCACCAGGGCATTCCTGAAAGAGAAACAGCACACTGCTTTCAAGCAGTACCATGTCGTGCTGTCACAGGGCCTCCCCAGGAACTGAGCTCCAGCAACAACCAGCATCAGCTTTCACCCTCCCATCTTCAGGAACGGAGATATAATTTCTTAGAAAGAAAAAAGATGGAATTTGTTCCTCACCTACACAGACCGCTCAGAGAAATGGAAGCAAACTGGCTAAGAAGCTTTAGCACAAAAGAACCAAGATGGTGACACTAGCCTTTCCACCAGCACACTGAGTTTTGTTGTTTGATTTTGGAAGGCGGGAAGCTATGCAATTAGAACAAACCCAAAAGACATTCCTAAAGAAGCAATTCTGACACTTCCCGTCCACAATTCTAGTATCAGCAGCCTTAATCTACACATCAGTTTCTGAGCACGGTACATTATTGCGTGCCAGAGCACAGGAGGCGTGCGACTCCAGAGCACAGGTAGGGGTAGCCCACAGGACAGGGGCTGGGGGAAGAACTGCTCCCATATAGAAGGAGCAAGGGTTTGAAAGCTGTATGAAGCCTACGCACTCTGACGTCTCCAGGGATTTCGGCATGCGCTCCACTTCTGCGAAATGTGACCTCACAGCTGCGTCGTCCCCTCTGAGCCAACTAATTGCCATCGCCACCGCTGCTGACCACCATCTGCACACCACATCGGGGCCTGCGAAACAGAATCACAAGCTGCAACCCAGGAGAGTACATCCGTCTCCTTCCCGCTCGGAGAAGCGGGCAGGTATCACGTGCCCTTGCCAGTGCCTTCTGCCAAGATTGACACTAACGAGCCCAAACTGATCCCATGGGAATGCAAGGTAAACACTGAAACGTGCTGCAGGAACACAAAGGGACTTGCAAACACTCTACATCTGACCACAGAGCTTTTGGGTGCAGAGTTTGTATCTTGCCAACAAGAACTTACCCCCTCTGCTTGTCTAGAAATCTGACAAGGATCTCCACTCACCACCCCGAAGTAACAACTCTACTTGTATATACCGTGCCTTGGCACTAATCACCATCAAGCTAGTAAATAATATATCAGGTTCCCTGTAGCACTTCCTCCAATATTTAGCATCCCCTCAAAAACTTCCCAAAGCCTATCTAGGGCCAAAGAAGATAGGCTCTGCTACTCTAAGCTACTCTAAGCCGCTTTTAAATTTCATTACAATATTGACCCAAATATAGATTTCCCTTTATACAAAAAACCAATCCTTTGAAAAAAGAAGTATCTAGTTTTCCTTCTATGTTTGCCCTACACATTTGAGGTACAGCACAGCCAGTCTGCGTCTGAAGTTCCATCAGCGGCCCGGTGACCTGCCAGATGCTGCCTGTACCAACACCAGGCAAGACGAATACTCCAGCAGCCTGCTACCAGCCAAGTCCAGATGAGTGCACAGCTTGGAGGGAATCTACAGCTCTCCTTGTCCCACTAAATATACACCAAGGGACCAAACCAAACACCTCCCGATAGATGCCCAGAGCTTGTCTACAGCAGAGGTTGCAGGTCTCTGGAGATTGAGGAATATACATGACAGCTGCTGTGAAAGTGAGGTCAACCTGTATTTAGTCCAATAGGTAATTAAGTGGAAAAAAAAAACCTTCCTGTACCTCAACTGCAATGCTACTATGCTGGTTTAGAGGCTACGCCCTTCCTCTCGCTTTGCATTGCCAGGAGCAAGCTCTCAGGTTAGGGCACGGGGTTCAGCTTGGAACGTGCCCAGCAATACAAATAACTGCAGTCCCACCTGGGCATCCAGCCTTATGACGCACGGCCAAATTTATGAGCCTTCCCAACCACCCTCTTCCAGTCTGAGCCGCCATACCACATTGTGGTGTGCAGCTGCTCAGCAATCAAGTCTCAAAGACTGCATTTCTCCTTGCCTGGAGTTTGGGAGGTGGTGGAGAGAGAAGGAATGTGTATCAGCAGTAGTTCCTGAAGCTGGGGGAGCTTGGGTTCTGCCGGACTTACCCAGGGCGGACTTGAGTACAGAATTGTTGGCAAAGGGTGGGGCACCACTTCCCATCGAGTCTAAGAAAGAGTTGAGCAGTTTCAGGTACTCCATGGCACTGGAGAACTCACTGAAACAAGAAGCAAGGCAGACCTTGGCTATGCTGTCAAACAGGAGATACCAAAGCCTGAAGGTATTTCTCACCTGTCACAAGGCATTTTTAAACAAACATTGACCATTAAGCCAGCAGAAAGTTCAAGCTCTACAAGTAACGCAGCACCACTGGACTGAAAAGACAGCCCTGAGAGCAGAAGCGCACAGATGGATGCATGGGAAGGAGTAGCCTTGTGTCTCTCCATGAAAGGAGACCAGCACAGAACCAGAGTCAACCCCAGGACCCTCACCTCAACTACAGAGATGCTGGACATGGCATATGTGACCAGCTGATTACAGGCTCCTTTTCAAACACTGCCTCCAAATGAGGCTGAACTATACTTCTGCCAGTGAGTACTTGCATATATGCAAATATATAAGAACACAAGTGACAACGTGTTCATGGCATTGGTCAAAGTAGCACATATGGCAACGATCTAATTTCCTGGGACATGCTACAAAGTTAGATTCTTGAGCTCCCGCCCCTGGAGGCAGGGGGGAGGCTTGCTGTATTGCTAAAGCTAGCCCTTCCCATGAGACAGGACTCCCACAAGTATATTGACCATCCACCTCACTTGTACAAATTCTGCTACCTCCTCTCACCAGCAACAGCAGCACCTGATCACAAGCATTTGTATGGTGCAAGCAATTAGACCAAACTGTTCCTGCAGCGATGATAGAAAACAGACGTGGAATTGAAAAGAAAAAAAAAAAAGAAAAAAGCTAAATGTGCAATATTTTCCCTACCCAGGTAGGGAAACCAGGTTATCTTCCCATCTGAGGCTTTTACCCACACTTTTGGGGACAGGATCCTTACAGCGCTTCCCATATATTTACATAGCATTGGTCTGGCACCAGCAAGTGTGGAAATCTGCTAGAAACAGTGCACAATTGCTGGAAAAGACTGTGGCTCCGCTTCCCACAGAGTCTAGGAAAGAGCTGGTCTGATGGCCGCCTATCAGCTCCTTTCATTTGGTCACAAAGCTTTGCAGAGGCCAAGGACAATTTCGAGCAACATCTTCTCTCCCGCTCTTGCCGCACGTCAGTTTGATTTATCACTGCTGGTAAGCATGGCACTTTGTTGAGTTAAGAGAACACCCTCATGCATAATGTAGTGAGCTGGTGGGGTCACACTCTGATGTGCCAGACTTTCATGCTCTTAGAGGCCTGGACATATGTTCTGGTCTATAGAAGTGGTAGGTGCACACTAATTTTAGGGTTCCTGAACATTAAACTGCCAGCAGAGAAAGCGTCATCCATCCAGTTCAGGAATCAACCAGCACTATGCCAGCTGACGCCAAAAACCCTTACCACACCTGGGTTCACCTTTGACTTCAGGGGTTTTAATATGAAGTGGTAGAGCTCACCCATCTAATAAGGTGGTCAGACTTATGTTGTCATTTCAAGTTTTTAATAAGGACTAACCACTTGGTTTGCCCCAGAGTGCTCAGTCAATGGTTACAAGCACTGCTTCAGAGCCTACAGCTACAGCCAGCAGTCCCCAGCGCAGCACACAACCTTACCATGGCTCCTCCTCATCCTCTTGTCCCGCTGTCTCTTTCCTAGTCTGAGGCTTCACGAGTGAATCCACCGCTCGCTCTAGCAGGTTCTCGCAAAACGCCTGATGAACTTGTGCAATGGGATCCGCTAGAGGGGAATTAAAAAACCCAAACCATTTCACTCGCATACAATGATAGCCACCTCCCAACTCAACCAAAAAGAGGAATCAAAATGTAGGAGCAAGAGGAAGAGCAGTAGAGGGAAATTCTTGAAGAATTAATGCAAAGATTTCTAAAGACTAAGTTTCGGGGCTTTTTTAACTACCATTCTTACTCATTAGCCACTACTCTTACTTATTAGCCATTAAAAGCTGCTGCCCTTGGCCAAACATCCCTGTGGCACTTTAGCCACTCAGCAAAACAGTGAGGATACTACTCTGTGGAGGATAAACCTTGGTCACCCCAAAGTTACCCCCCAGACATTTGGGGCCACATCCAGGTTGCGTTCCAGCATATAAGATGACACAGCACAGCATGCAAAGGGAAGAGCATCACGTCCTGCAGGCCGAGGAGATGTCTCTCAGCTCCACAGCCCCTCTTGCCCATCAAGACCACAAGCAGGGTGGATGTACAAGAATATGCTCTCAAATAAGACGCCTGCTTTTGTCCCAGAGGCAGAGACAATGTCAGGCTCGAAGTGCTGGGTGGCCATGCACTCAGGACACAAGCGGCTCTCACCGGGGTTCCTTTGCGTGCAGTACAGGCTCTCCTTTGCAGCCGACTTCACTGTCCAGCTTCGCTCCACAAAAAACTTCTGTCCCAGGGGATGGCACAGCCAACGCAAAGAGTCAGGAATGGCACTCCGCTCCGAGCTGCACAGGCTTTGAGCTTGGCTTAGGAAGTAGCTCTGGGGAAAAGGGAAGCTAAGATTGAGAACAGCACCCAGGGAGACATACCACCAAGGACAAAGGTCATATCATAATTACAGCTTGTATCATAATTGCAGGCCATATTGCAAGATGCCCTGAGCTATGGCAATGCCAGCTTGCAAGGCCTTCCTAGAGCTCTGCTTGGAGGTATGATGGGAGAGGAGATGACAACAACTCACCGCTAGGAAGCCAAGCTTGCCTCCACAGCGGGTTTTCAAGCCAACCGCAGCAGTCAGGTGGATTTCTGCCATTGTGCTGGGTGGGATCTTTTCTTCTGCACACTCGGCTAGATTCACAGCACACAGGGCCATGTGCAAGCCCGAGTAAGCCGAGCTGGAGGGAAGCTTACCTGCACCAGGAGGGAAAGGAAGAGTGTTAACTTTTAATGCAGCAGTACCAGCTACTAAGCACTACTGTGACTTGCAGGGCTACTATCCTAAAGAGACAATGAGAACCTGTTGACATGAGACGTTTACATTGTACACCTATTTTGTTTTCAGGCAACAGAACAACCGTAATGCTCTTCCCTCCACAGATACCAAGGTTGGCATCCACAGCTTCGATTCCGTGAGAAAGCCCTGTATATCTAAACCCGTTAGGATAAAATCATCAGCAAATTTTGTCTCGCTACATTCCTCACTATCTTAAAACTGAACTCCTTTGCAGTCCACACCTGTACCTACACAGATAGTATTAAGGACAAGTACTTATCCCTGGTAGCATGGCTGCGATTCACACAGCATGATTAGGCAGAAGGAAGTTTAGCTTGGATTTCTGATGTGCTCAGAGCCTATTAACATCGAAAATTGGTTTGCCAAGGAAACGGCAAAAACAACCATTCACAAGGAACATTCAAGCACTTCCTTAGTACATGTGCACACACCCAGGTTTTCAAAGCGTATCAACACCAACTGGCAATCTGTGCTCCACACAGCTTGGGAAATTTAAATTCTTCCAGCAATTAACCCCAGCCCCTGCTTCCACATCACGTTCCCACGTGATAGCGATGAAACAAGCCCTTAAGAGCAGTGTGAAGTGACTGGACTCGATCCTGGGGAAAGGCTCTAGCCACCTCTGCAGACTCAGGAACACGTAACTCGAGACACTGCTGTTGCTTCAGCCATTCTTACAGAGCTCTTTTATTGCATGAACCTGTTGTGTTTTAGTAAGTGGCTCCTGAAATTTGTCAGGCTCATTTCCAACAGCAGTGTTCCCAGAGGAAGGAGGCTGTAGTGCTCTCCCCGCATCCCCCAGGATCAGCTCTGAACCTCCTCATTTGGCAAAACACAGACAGCAGATCTGCTACCTCTGCTCCTACCTGTTATGTGGAGCTGATGGAGCTTGTGATATGCTAGAGCCGCATCCCGAGCGCTGGTCTTGGCCTCGTCCTCAAAGCCTGCAGTAGCCTCCCTTGCCCGCCACTGATGAGAAGTCCTCTTCAGCAGCCACCGCACCAGCGCCAGCTTCTGCAGGCTATATCGGATCACATTCCAGGACAGGCTGCAGGCCAAGTCCAGGCGGGAAGCCGGCAGTGCTCGGCCGAGTACAGACAGGCAAGTCTGCAGGTTTGACGCAGCTGCAGAAAAATCCCCCTGCCAAGTAACACAACAAAAGGTTCAACAACAAAAAGCACCATCACAGAGACATTTTGGGACCTCCTTGGCACTGGAGACAAGACAAACTGATGTGCAAGCTAGGGCAAGATCTTTAGCTGACGGATGTCAACGTAGTCCCAGTGAACATGAAGGCAATTTATACCAGCTTCAAATCTGGCCCCACACCTAGCTTTCCACACACAGCTGCAATCCTGCACTGCCTGTGAGACACTTCAGCACTACGGGAAAGGAGCTTCCTGCCTTCTCAGATATGGAAATATCAGGGTCCCCATATCAAAAGCCAAATGTTGCCTCACAATGGAGGAGACCTCCAAAGAGGCTGGAGGACAACAGACAAACACAGCAGAGGCCAGATTCTAGACAAAACCCAAGACCCTGCTGCCAAAGATTGCTACAAGATGCATCAGTAAGGAACAAGGACAGAAGTTAGGAGCCTCTTCCAACAATGCTGATGTCCATGTCTCACTAATTTAGGCTGAGGGAGGACGGCAACGCACTCAAAACAACCTCGCACCAACTTCTCCGATATCAGACAGCATAACTCACTTGAGGAACCATGCTCTTGCAAGTGCTGAGCCACTGCCTCACTAGGCCACATTTACCCACAGCCCCCTCCTAGAAGATGTGTTTGATACAAACGACAAGTCAACTTTACCCGTGCCAAATCCAAGTCTGCTTGCTTGCGATGCCTCCAGAACGTGACCGATGACCTTGAGTGCAGCCGGGTCACCGGCTCCCCATGCACAAGCAGCTTTATGAACACGCTCAGTACAATCACTCCATTCACGAGCCACAGGATCAGTGTGGGCATCATCCAGCCAAACCAGCCACCTGCATCTGCAGCAGACATCCCAAAAGGAAAGTTAAAAGTTAATCTGGACACCGAAAGCCTAGCAACAGGATGAGCACAGACCCAGAAGAATGTCTTGCTATGCTTGCCACATGTGGTATCGACTTTTGCAAAGACTGCTTTTTCGTCAGGAAACACCTGTATCAACAGGTCTTCATCCAAACTCCAAGTCACAACATTCCCAACTAAATCAAAATAGCTATTTTCACTTTAAAAAAAAAACCTGAGTCAGCACTTAGTTTTCCTAGAGTACCTTGTATTCCGATTTTTCTATTGGATGAGTACCCATGGGTACTCAATACTTCAGCATCATTTTGGGGTCTTAATTAAGTTCACAAGGTGACACCAATGAAACGTATTTACCGGTCAGGGAAATGACAGCAGCCTACAGAATCCCCTGTCCTCCCCTAAGCTGCTGTAGTCTAAACAATTAATATTATGAAATAAGAGTATTGAACAAGCCAGTTGCAAGACCCTATCAACAACAGTGTTTCTGAAGTAATTCTTCACCTATTACTTTATTATTAAGTTTTACAAAAATCAGTTGGATACCTTAAAAACAAATATAAAATGAACATGTCACACAGACTGGTGAGGACAGGAAGACACCCCTTACCCTGAACTGCTTTTCAAGGATCTATCCCAAGAGCCCAGGCTGCTGGGCTACAAACAGGTGTCCCCCTCCACCACACCATGCTGAGCAATGGCTGGTTTCGTGCAAGAAGCAGCGCTGGATGCGGCTGTAAACTGGAAACATGCCCAAGCACTCTTGGCTGGCTCTCCTTCCACACCCAGCCCTACAGTTACTACCCCTCCCCAACCACTAAGCAAAGGTCATACAACTCCCTGAACACACAAAACCATCCTACTGAATCACACCAACAGTCCACCTTGAGACCTGCTGCCATCACAGCTGGAGATGGTCTTTAGGGAGACCATTTAAGCCCGGCCACTTTCTGCAGTGCAAACTATTCGAGTTGGTTACCTGACTCAATGGTCAGCACGTTCCTGCCAGAGCTGTGGCGCACGAGGCTGTCGGACTCCGGGGTTCCTCGGGCGTCCAGGAGGGATGTCAGAGGATTGAAGGAAAGGCAAAGGAATGTAAGAGCACAGAGGAGTATTCGAGAGCGATCCACCATGCCAAGGGCCACAGGAGGAGAGTCAGGCTCATCTTTAACCTTCAAAGGAATAGGAGTGGAGAGAAAAATAAGAGTAGGGAAAAAACACTTACCATTCTGCAGAACAAAAAGTGCTTGTGCCAAGAGAGGAGTGGGGAAGAAGGAGAAACAGAATACGTTTTAAAATTTGCTTTTAAGATCACAATCAGCAAGAACTCCAGTGAAGTCTTCCCTAGCTTAGTAAGATAAGGCTGAAGTATATGAGTGCCTTCATCTTCCTTCTGCTCCCAGTCCTTTCAGTTATCATTAACTGGATCCACAGTTTAGGCTAGGACTAATCTTTTCTGCCCTTACTCTTCTGAGGATCTCCCATAAGACCCACTTCTGTGATATTCACAAAACAAACCCATCAACCAAAGACAGCTAACAGCTTTCTGTTACTGTGGTTACTTACTTACCATGGTTATTTATCATTAACCACAGCTAATGTCATCATCCATTTCCAAGTTCTCCTGCTTTATTCACTGGACATATATATCCCTGGAAAGCCATGAGCTCTTTCGGTCATGAACATGCACAGCAAGTCCACAGAGAATCTACAGGGGCTGAGGGCTAAGCACAGTTCTTCTAGCAGCTAAGGTATGGCTCAGATAATACAGCTCAGGAAGTAGTCTCAATCATTTAAGAAAAGATAAAACACACCCATGCACCTTCCTCATCCTTACAAAGGATCTCTGACCCCTATAGATCTGCTTGCCAAACTGTCCACTGGTTCCACTCTTGGGAATTAGGAGAATTTAAGTTCTGGCCCTTAGGTATCCCTGAAGCAGATGCCTTGAACTTGACAACTGAAGTCACAAATACCTTTGCATCATCAAGGAGTGGGCTTCCTGGCTCTGAATCAATGGAATAGGGAGAGAAGCCAGCCTGAGATCCCGAGTCAGATGCTGGAGGAGACATCAGCAGCACGTTTTGGTTGAAGTCATCTATCTTCAGATCCACATCGGTGTCAACCAGACTGCTGAGGTCAATGCCCTTCAACAGCTCTGTAAAAAAATCAGAGTGCATTGTGTACATGTTCCTCAATCCCGCATCCTGCCAGTGTCTCTCAGATTGGCTCTGTCACCTGGAGTAACACTGGCCCCCGTCAATGCAACTGCAAGAGGCATTCTACATTCATGCTGGCTGCCTCCCCCTGCTGCACAGCCTCCACAACTTACTGTTTTTTTGGTTAGCCAGCTTCAGAACCATGTTCTCCTGCCTCAGCTTATGGTTGGCCTGCTGTAGGTATTTAATGTAATCGATGGCTTTTCTCAGGACTCCCGACTTGTGCATCTGCAAGGAATTAAAATGTATGGAAAGCGTTTTATACGAAGAGTGTTAAAGGGTCACTGCTGCTTGTGAGGATACCACAACCTTTTGTATCGCGTGACAATTGAAAGAAAAGAGTGTAAAGGACCACTCAGCAGCTGCAATGAAACTAATAGCGGGGAACACTCTGTGAGCAACATATCAGACTTTGAAAGACACACAAGGACTGGGCTCTCTCAAATATCTTACCAAAACAGCACAATGGAAACAGATTAACATCCAAATTACAGCAGAATTCACATCTAGGTTTCAGCCAGAAATAATCCTTTGAAAGTACCATGGTTTTGAAATGAAGTGGCTCTCTTCTGCTGTCTGTTAACCATCATTCACTGTTTAATTCTGAAGTAAGTGGTTCTCTCCTTGCCTTGCTCCCTTGGCCATCCCCATGAAAATACTTGCTTCCAGCAGCAGTGGACAAGTTTAGCTTGTAAACACACGCCCAAAGTGCTACGAAGCCACTGCACATTACCAATGTTTTTAAAAGGCAAGCTTCCAACAGGAGCAATAGGATGTGACTTCAGTGGTCACATATTCGTACAGAGACCAAGCAAGATATCAAGAATACCACTCCCTGCTCTGCCAGCATGAGGTGAAGTGAATGGGACAACTCTGGATACATGGCAAAACAAAGTTTCTAATATTTGAGCAAGCAAGGAGTTTTTACAATTCAGTATCTAAAGGAAAGAAATTAGAAAGCTCTGTAAACCCTTGTCCCTACTGCAGTCATACAGAAAAGGAAACTCAAATTAAGCAAGCTCTGGTTTGCTAGATTTACAAAAACATCTGCTTGGATGTTCCACCTAGAGGGCTTATTTAAGTTAGACCTAACATAAGAACAAACGCATAAGGCGTAGCTGATTTTCAAGAAATAGTACCATTACCACAGTAGAATAAACATTTACAGGTGACCCTTCCCAAATGCAATTATCAAGCTTTCCATTGCACAAGCATTTCTCACCAGTCTTATCCCAATACATGTGTGCATACTACTAACAGTCGCACGTACCCAACTGCTTCACTTGGTAAAGCAATGAGCACCTGAAGACAAAGTATTTATGACATGACTTTTGTTCTTACTCCACGTATTTACCTTGGCATCTGTCCCCATGACAAGGTCCTTCAGCTCAATGATCTTGTCATTTATGGATGACCGGTAACGCTTTTCAATGATGTTGTGAGTTGTTCTCCTCTCTCCTTCTTTAGGCGGTTCTTGTTGCTTGACACCCCCAGGAACTTGTTTGATAGGCACTTTTTCTTGTCCCACCATCACCGGCATTGTGGTCAAAATGGTCCCATTGCTCCCAACAAGGGTCTACAAAGACCATGCATAACAGGAGTCACGAGCAATCAGCCAATTTAGATAAGGTTTATGATGGTAAAAGAAAAAGGGGTAAACAAAAGAAGAAGGAAAAATTTGTACAACTCAGAAGAGAAGAGATATGCCAATTTCCTCCAGTCTTCCTTAGCTGGCACAAGCACTGGCACAGCAAAAATCTGCCATTCTGCCTCCCACACTGGTCACTGTGAAGTAACAACATCTCTTGTTCTCCAAGAGCACCAACACTCTTCTGCCAATACCATGCTCTGTTCATCCACTAAATAGAGATACAGACCAAGGCCCCTCCTTGCTCCTACAATCCTGACACCCCAAGTATCCAAATCCAATTTTTCTGTGGACAAATAAAGTCATCAAATCGGCAACAGGCAACGCTACTTCCAAACTGGTAATGTTAGAAAGGACCTGACTATGGAAAAAAAACAAACCTTGGCTTGAGCAAGGCAGTCAATTTTAATTCAATTAAATAGAAAAAAATATATCATAAGCTATAAAAATGCCTCAAGATGAGGAACTAAGGCAATGAGCGATATACAGCGGTATGAAAAGCTCAAACTTGGACATCTAGCTGTAGGGCAGACCACCTACACCAAACTAAAGCAGTATGTACTCTGCGATAAAAAATTATGAATCTCAACAGAACAGTTGCACAGAGGGGCTTCTAGGACAGTTGGAGTAAAGAAAGTTTAGACTGCTTAACCCAGCAAAACAAGACTGAGAAGGGTACATGTGTCTCTAAAGTGCACCAAGGATCAGGGAAGTGGTTATGGAGAGGAAGAGTTCTCTGTCGAAAGACAGACTAACATAAATGAGAATAAACTAGCTGTGAGCAACTTCAGGAACAATTTCAACTCTGAGATAGTCTTCTAATTGGGATATTAGAAATTAATTCAGTTTTGTTTCAAGCTGGAACTTGACAAATAAGTGAATTTAAGTCCCACACCTTTCTACTCTATCACTCTATCCCAGCTGAAACCGGGACACTTGGCTAATTTCCACCAAATCTCAATGGGTTCAAAATGCTTTACGGGTTGTGTCTCAGACAGACACAATCACATAAACCTCACCTCTGTGTGAAAACATCACCTATAAGCAAGGAGGTTAATTGAAAATTTTAGCCTGGCTGCTAACAAGTACATAAGAAGCTTACCATGCTATGAAAAAGAAGTCAAAACTTAAGTCCAGACTTGCAAGTTTATCTCTCCCCAGTAAATATTTGAACAGAGATATCTGTTCAGAATGTACAAAATCGTAATAAATGTGTCTTTGGGGGCACAAGTTTCTTCAAGTTGATAAGAAGTGGAGGCCATGAAGCACAGCTGCCACCTCCAGTGGTTATACTGAATCCTCACTGCAAATGCCCTTTGAAAAGCAGCTTAGTTTTCACATTCCACATACTGCTATTAAATGCTACTGAAGGGGGAAAGGAAATTCCACAGGTATTCTGAGTGAGTTAGCTTTCGGTTTCAAGTCTCTTCCAGAGGTTAAAAACTGGATGGAATTTTTAGGTCAGATTCCTCTCCTTGTAATACCAGAAAAAGGTAAACAAAAATGTGCCCTTGGTCTTTACTTACTGGCCATGGGAGGCTGCCAAAATAGTACAGTCTGTGTGTGTTTAGCCTTGGCAGAAACAGGGTATTACTCACTCTGGACATGTCTAGAGCAGCCCTCGAAACCCCTCCCGCTTGCGCCACTACAGAATACTAAAGCTCACACCTCTTCCTTGTGTTAAGAGGAAAGGGCGTCGGGGAGGAGAGGGAAGGAAGAACACCACCCATAGGGTACCTGCAGAGCTGTGGTCTGAATGGGAGCAGTGAGTGCTGTCAGCGCCGGGTTCTGTACCGCAGCCATAACGGGGTTACCATCCGCTTTCAGGGTTGTCAAGACAAGGGAGTCCGTTTTTATGATCTGAGGCTGGACCAGAACCTAGGTTAAAAAAAAAAAAAAAGAGTTACAGGTGAAGGGGAGAGCAGGCATATATTTCTCTGCTGATCTCAGTAGCCAGAGGTCAGCGATGGCAGAGTTGTAACTTTACATCTCAGCGGATGGCAAAAGAGCAAGGCAAGTTATTTCTTTCACCGTGCACCCTGCATCACTTGGATGGTTTTTGTCAGCCCCCTCTCTGACCATGAGACAGTCTAAACAGCACTGGTGGGAGGGGAACAGAGGAACCACTAGGACATTGGTTCTCAAATCGGTCACCAGAAGTAAACGAGTATGTAAAAAACACAAAAGAGCTGATGGAAAAGTTCCCTTCCCCTCTCCAATTACACCTATAATTAGCTCTCTACAGTAACTGGTTGAGTCTAACATGCCTAGAACAGCCTGCTTTGGTTACAACACTTTCCGGATACCTGTACTAGCCTTTCCCCTCTCTGATTTCACCGAAAGGATCTGTACCCGTGAATGTCAAAACAGCTAAAAACCAACAGCAAGTTATTTTGCCATAGCACAGCTTGCTCCTGCTTGTTCATATATCTCGTTGACTCTCAAATACAGAGAACACTACAGATGGCACAGTACAACTGAACCAGGGCAACTTTGCCATATGGAGAGTATCCCCTAGCCATGTTTTTATTGAATACAAAGAAACACAAGACTTTTCACTCCTGTACATATGTTTTAAAACAAAAAAAAAATCACATGACACTGTAGGAGCAACAAAGTTGAAGAAACTGTAGCAGAAGAACTGGAAGAAAACACTCCCGTATCAGCTGGCCCTTATAAGACATGGTAGAGGTGGTGGACTTACAAAGAAGGAGGAGAAAGTCAAAGAAAGCTTGTTCAAGTAAGGTTTTCCAATCCAGTTTGGCAGTACCAAGTTATAAAAAAGTTTTAGACCAAGTGTAGTTATGCAGGTATTTTAGTGAAAAAGGTTTCTGAGCATCGTGCCCTGCTTGAAGTCACATCATGGCTCACAGCAGGAACTCTCACGTGTGACTTGCATGAAGGAAAATGACCCTGGGACACAGGCTGGGGCTTGAAATACCTCTCACACATAAAAACGTTTGGGCAAAAGCAATCCTAGCCAGGATCACCAGCCCCACAAGCTTCTCCACCTCTTCCCTAGCAAGCCAGGAGAACAGACCCAACAGAATAAATTTCTTCTTCAGCTGGATCCTTGTATCACTCCTCATTTTTACTTACTGGAACTTGCTGGACCTGTGGTGCAGCGACTGTCTGGACAGTGGCTGGTGTCAACGTCTGGATGGTGCCATTGGCAGCCTGCGTTAGCACTCGCTGGGCCTGCACCGTCTGCACTTGCTGCTGGATGGTAACCGGCTGAACCTGAGAGGATGTCACCAGGCTCTGGACTTGAGGCTGGAGAACTGAAAAGCAGAAGAGACGTCAGGAATAGTCCAAGAGACACAGGTCTCCATTCTGGAAACTGTAAACGCTCCCAGCTTCACTCCTCCTCTTCCCAGAGCTTCTCAGTAGGCAGCCTTCAGCTAACACATCCCACACCTTGGGAAGCTTCCAGCTCCTTCATTGCCTCCTGCAAGAGGACACTGCATCTAGAATAGCAGCTTTCCAGGAGGCACAGAGGATCAGCTAAAAGAAAATAACGCCAGAAACCTTTGGTCTGATACCACAAGATTCATTACTTCAGTGACATCACGCAGCACTTACCCACTCCTGCTGATCTTGGTGGACCCTAGGATCCCATTTATCACATAAAGAACCAACACCTACTGAAGAGGATCAAGATGACTGGCATTCACAAAGGAAGATCCGGTCATCATTAAACATCCCTACAGGTGTCTTGGTTCAACGCAAGTACTGTACTTGAGACTTCGGTAATTAAAACATCTCTTCATTTGGGACCGACACATTCTGGACAGACCAGAGCTTCAGGACTGGATCTGCCTACTGCGCCCATCAGCAGGAGCAGGGTTGCTGACAACCACTTTTTTAGACATGCTTTTCTCAGGCCTCCAAAGAGGCACAGGAGAGAAGACCATAACGGAGGAGGAGCAGCGAGATGACAACTATCACATGAGGTCACATGAAGGCTTCAGATCTCATTTATGACAGTTTCTCATGCTCCCCAGATTCCAAAGCCATGCAGGAAGGAAAAGGGACATCCCATGGACAGCACCGCAAAGGAAGGATTGTCAGGCTTGCGGTGGCTGAGGAAGCTTTTGGAGTTTGAACACCAACATCACTTATCGCGAGTGCACCAGGCACACCCGTAGCCCAAGCACCCTGACCGCTACCTTGGAAACTCGTGGCCGCATTCTGGTAGATCACCGGCTGCTGGATAATCCTGGTCTGGGGAGCAGAGCTGAACGTTGGTGTGATCATCACGGCCTGCTGCTGGAGCTGAGGCTGGAGCGGGGGCCGGGGCTGAAGGAGAGGAGCCGACCGTGGAGGGGCCGGAGGCGTTGCCTGCGCCGCTTTCACCGGCAGGCTCTGGAGCTGGGGGGAGGCGGGGGATGGCGGGAAGGGCTGGAGCTGCACCTGGCTGTACGGCCGCTGCAGCTGCGGCTCCAGGGTCCCACCGCTGCTGCCGCTGCCACCGCTGCCCTGGAAAGTGCCACACAAGTGATCCGAAAACAGATCTGGGAAGTCCCCTGCCTGGTTACTGACAAACTGCAGCATCTCTGTAAAACAGAAGAAAAACAGACGAAAAATGCTATTTTATTACCAGTACACTCTGACACCACCGTTACATCAGGACTTGGATGATGGTATGTGTGTGCAGAAGGGAGCTCTGGGTCCTTCACTACCTCCAGAGAACACGTCACATCAGCCTAACATCTCCAAGAGAAACCAAGGGGTGGCCAGCAGCCGGGCACCACTGCCGCTGTTCAGGGGGGAAAGGCAGGACTCTCCCACAACACTTTCCCAGACTACAGCCTCCAAGCTGAACTTGAAGAACCCAAGATACTTAAAACATTAGAGTCTTGTTCCATCACTACTCCAGTCTAATCCTTGCAGAAGGAAGAAACCAAGCACCTCCGCAATTCCAGCACTAACCATTCCCCCACCCAACTTTTAGGGTGCTTTCAAGCCCTCTATCCCTCCCACCCCACCGAGTATCTGGAAAATGAAGAAATGAGATAAGAATTAATCTTAACTTTGTTGTGTTTTCAAGCGCACTGGAAATATCGGGGAAAAAACACTAAAGGATGCATCACTTTGTAGAACTGTAGCAGAAGAAATCCATGCACATGTTTAAACCACCAGAATAAGGGGGTTTGTTGGGTTTTTGCACATTTATCCCCTGCCCGCATTCACTGCGCAGCAGTTTCTCTCCATCCCACCTTCTCCAGGATTATATCAACCCACATCAAGAGGCTCCAACTGCAACGCTATAGCTCTCCCCCCCAGAGGAAAAGATGTCACAACCGAGAGATTGTTGTTCATAAGTGAAGCTTCCTCTTCCCTCTGTCTAATCTGATCTAATCCAATTAAACACCTTAAGCTACCTGAACGCTTCCCCTGATCCATGGTGTGGGTGCTGGCGCGAGGAGTCGGACATCCTTCCCCACCTTGGGATCTGCCCATGCTGCACTGGCCCTGCCACAGCTTTCTGAAAGTCCTATTTACTATTTTTTTCCCTGAAGTAGGAAAAAAGGGAAGGGACCCACAAACATAAGGGAGGGTTTATAACTAAATAATAAATTTGGATTTAGAAAGTAGAAAATAGATTTCTGATTTATGGGGAAAACCATAGCAGAGGGCTCCCTACACCAGGAGCTTTCTCATCCACAAACCCGAAGGACATTGCTGCTGTGGTTTATGAAGGGGGTTCAAAGAAGCAAACTTTTCATGAAACATTTCCATGGAAATTGCCCCAGCAATAAAAGGGCCATTAATTTGCTTCTGCAAAATGCCACCTACACGTTACGCGGTTAATTCGTCTGACACTCCCGAGACAGAGCAAAGGGATTGCCCTCCAAGCTTCTCGCTCCCCCAACGAACATTTTGCCATATTTCTACATTTCTGTGATACTACTCTTCCTCCCTTCCGACAGCAATCCCTCCGGACACACGTTTAAGTGTTGACCACAGCCACTGCTCTTTGGAACTCAAGCCTGTTGGAGGGGGGAGCCTAGCAGGAGATGCATCCTCCTGACATATTTATAACCTGACAGCAAACAGGGATGCGCAGCTCCCCAGCACAGAGCAGCAGCCGCCCTCGGGGGCCCGCTGAACCGAACCTTTGTCTCCACTTCTAACTGGATGAATGGAAAGGGTTGTCAGGCACTGGAACGGGCTGCCCAGGGAAGTGGTTAAGTCCCCATCCCTGGAGGTATTTAGAAGCCGGGCAGACGAGGTGCTTAGGGACAGGGTTTAGTGGTGGGATGGCAGGGTTAGGTCAACAGTTGGACTTGACGATCTTAAAGGTCTTTGCCAACCTGAACGATTCTATGATTCTAAGATTTTTATTTTTTTTTATGCAATGGCTCAGTAAACTTCCACAAAACATTACCGGAGCAAGGAGTGCTGTTTAAAGATTAACACTTCTGCATAACATCTAGATGGGTATTAAGCAGCTGTTCACCCTCCAACCGACCGCGGCTAAAACCAAGTAACCCCAACATGATAAACGTGATGTTCCCAACTACGTACACTGCTCTTTCACTATCAGACAGCATTACCGCAAGTGGGGAATAAACATAAGTCGGACAAGATTCACTCTGGAAGAGAAATTCCAATGTCAGAGCTGAATTTCAAGCACTTGTATTTTAAAGAACATTGTGTTCAACACAGCAGATTTAGTATCTTACTTAAAAAACCCTACTCTTGCTCTCACAAGTTAAGTCACATCTTTATCATAGACTTAACTTTCACTAAATGCAAAAAGCCTAAAGATTAATTCTTAAAAATCAGAATGCCAGGGGATCAAACCCACTACTTTTAAAGTGCCCAAGAGCCTTCCTAGCAGCAACACCAGGAAACTAAAAAGCAGGAGAAGCAGCAACAACCAAAATCCGAATCTCTTCCTATTAAAACACACTTGCCTACACAGAGAACAGAGCGAGCAGCTATGCTGACTGTTAGAAAGCTTGGGTGCTTTTGGAGGACACAGCTACCGGTGATAAATCCGTCATCGCCAGATCACCTGCGCCCTTGGTGACAAAGAAGAGTTCTCAGTCCCTAACGCAGAGTGAGATGCTAATGCAGGAAACTATCCCAGCCCAGCCCAAGGCTCAACAAGTTGTTGAGCCTCAACAAGTTGTTAAGAAACCAAGTCCACTGAGGACTTCTGCTGCTCGCATTAGCCCAGTGCCCAAATACCTGGCAGAAAGGTAGCTCGGAGCCCACACAGGGGCTGCTCTTCCTCACATGGCTGGAGATGCCGTGCTTTGAGAATTGCAAAGGAGTGGAGAGCCCAACCTTGGCAGGAACAACCCCTCCACCCCAAATCCAGATGTGCTTTGCACCCACGGCCAATTGCGACCTCGCTCTCCGGCATTACCCGGCAGTGCCCTTCCAACAAGGAGGAGCCTGCGGCCACGCAGGACAAGCCACGGCCAGTGGAGAAGCTTGTGCTGGGGCAGGAGGCAGAGCCTCCTTCAGCTCAGCACCAGGACCCCCAGACCAGTCTCGCGCCCCATCCTGGAGCGCGACCCTGGTGAGCACCGGCATCCCAGAGCAGTCGGCACATTCCCTGGACCGGCATCATTCCTCCTCCACCACGGAACATCAAAAGCCGTTCAAGCGGGCAGTGAGGATCCGTTGGCCTGAACAGGAGAGGAATGCTGAGACCCGTCAACAAGACGACTTAAAAACCAAATCAAAACCCTCGCAGAATTTCAAACCCTGAGACGAATCCATGTTGGAGGCCCAAAAAAAAACCCAAAAAAAACCTTAAGATTGCCATATACCTCCCCCGCCCCCGGGAAAATCCACCCCAGGAGCCGGGGATGAAGGCGAAGCTTTCTCCTAAGTTACTCATCGCTCTGAATCACACCTCCCCGGGCACACCACGGTTCAGAGCCGGCTCCGGGCTCATTGGAATTCGTTTCCGTACAGATCCTGAGAAGTCATCACACGGTGCTTAAAACGGGAGCAAACACCACCTTCGATTTGCGCCATCAACTTTATGAGCAACAGCTTAAGCCCCTTACGTCCTCGTAAGGTATATTCTTCTTTTACATATGATGAAGAAAATAAAGAGAGGTATAAATTTTGCCCCTCGCTACATTGCAAACCAATCGCAACCAGAAACTTAAAAAAATGTATTATATCTCCTAACGGCTAAACAAGAATGCTTTCGCCATCACCATCCCCCTCCTCCCAAATCCAAGCTCTGCCTGGGATTACAGCTGAGCAGAGCGGGGGGGCTGAGCCAGGCCCCCGTCCCCAGCCTACAGCAGAGCTCACCAAGAAATTACATTTTAATGGATTTTTTGGGAGCTGTTTGGGAAATGCTATGGAAGGCGCCGTGGGCAAGCACTTCACTGCGTTTCGATGGCAAACGGATTTTTCTCCAGCCTCGATGTGGGGAAGTGTTAGGATGAGACGGGGAGGGGAAAAAAAAAAAAAAAAAGGCAAATTTAGGAGGTTACACCTGTTTCGGTGGAGGAGGGCGAGGAGGCACGGCCTCCTCCCACAGGCACGAGTGGCGGCGCAGCTCCAGCACTTGTTTAGTGCCAGCTTTAAGAGAGCCACGAGGAAACACGAGGGGAATCCTGGGCAGCGCTGTTTGCCCCACGGGTCTGAGGCAGAGAGGCAAGGTAATTGCCTTCTCCATCGCTCTCCCGGGCCAGCAGCCGTCACGGGTGGGAGGAAGGGCTCGGGGGCTCGGACCCCCGCACCCCCATGCAGCTTCTTGTGGTGACTGCCTCGACACCCCCCGGCGTGGGTCAGCCCCACGGGAGGCGCTCAGAAGCGCTCCCCAGGCGGAGCCTGCCGTCGGCTGCCCGCGCCATGCGGAGAGTCACGCGTGGGCGCTCGCCAGGCGAGCGCTGTCCGGCGGGACGCGCCCCACACCCCCACCTTTAACCCACATGGGACGGGGGATTCCCCGCTCACCCCTCCCCCCCCCCCCCCACGTGCTGCAAACCGCGTGGGAAGCGCACCCTACGCAGCGGGGCCGAGCCCGTGCGGCCACCCTGCGCTCCCACTCCCCACTCGGGGCGGAAGGAGCACCCCACGCAGCAAAATCCAAGGACCACCCTACCTACGCACCCTTACCTCCCCCAGGCGGCACCAGCAGCCCCGGACCCACGCATGAGGCCTTTCCCCCCACCCCGCGTGGGGGAGCCCACTCGCACCCCCTTCCCCCCCCCCTTCCCGCGGCGCCCACCGTCGATGTCGCCCAGGGTGAGCTCGTCGCCCAGCTCGGTCAGGGTCTCCATGCTCTCCGCGCTCAGCTCGCCGCCCTCCATCGCGCAGGGGCCCGCCGCGGCCGGGCGCACCGGAGCATGAACCGCCGCCGCCCCGGGCGCTCAGGCGGAGGCTGCCGGCGAGCGCCGCCGACCCCACGCCATCTTGGGCCGCCCCGGCCGGCCGGCGGCCCCGCCCCCACCTGCCCGCCGCCACGGCAGCGGCGCGCGCGCCCCCCGCGGTTTGTTGTCAATGAGACCAGGTCGCCCCCGGCCAATCGGCGGCCGCGGCGGCGCGTGGTGTGATGGCGCGTCAGCGATCAGCAGCTGCGATTAGCATATAAAGCCCCGCCCCCTTGTTTAGAATATTCATGAATGGGGCGGTGCCATTGGGGAGCGGCGGCCGGCGGACACGCGTGGGAGCGGGGCGAGCGTTGCCGCCTCCCCCTCCGCCCACGGAGAACGCAGGAGGGGCAGAGCTGGCACCTCCGGGCCCCGGCCCGGCTGAGGTGGGGCGGGGGAAGGCGGCAGTGGTGGATAAAGGGGCTTGTCCTTCCCCCCCCCGTTAGCATCTCCACCCCACGGACCCTCACCGCCTCAGGGGCTGGACCCGACGCCTGCTCCCACCAGCAACAGGAGCAAGAGCCAGGTTTCTTTTACTTACAAAAAAAAAAAAAAAAAAAAAGTCAATTTTATTCAAGAAAAACAAAACACGCGCCCATTGCCACCCCCCCACCCACCGCTGCCGGACGGGCCTGGCTCCGCAGTCAGAAATTCCGGACATTTCCCCTTTCCCAAAGGCCGCGGTGCCCCCAGCACAGAGCACCCACTTCCCGGGGACGGTCCCTCTGCAAGAGCCGCCCCCGGTGCGACTTCATCGGCAACCAGGAGGAACGGCAGGGGGGGTTGTGCCGGGTCCCGGTGGGGCCCCTGTTCCCACTGCAGCCCAGGTGCCCCACGGAGGGTCACAGCCCATGGGCTGGCTCCCTCC
>BOSO01007030.1:92491-118760 GCA_018403395.1 Gorsachius goisagi
CCCCGGTTTTGCAAGGGGAGGAATCTCGTTAATTAAAGCCCCGAGGAGAAAGGGGCGCTGCTTACAGGGTTTGGGGGCACCGGGCGAGCGGGGCCCGGGGGCTGTAGCCCAGGGGATCATCGCCTCCTCCTCCCCGTGGGGCAAGCAGCGTACCCGCTGTCCCGGGGGTCCTGGCTGGAGCCCCCCCCGCACCTCTGCTAGCCCAGGGGAAAGGGGCCACCCCTTGGGAAGCACCACCGGCGAAGGTAGCATTATCATTTCCACCAGGCAGTTCTGTATTTTGGTAGCTGAAGAGCGTCAACCAAGCCTCATCCCACATTAAAGAGGAAACGAGGAGCCATTTCAGTAACCGGGCTTTATAAATGATTGCCACAAACCTTTTTTCTGAAAATGAGCTACAACTGACTTCCTTCGTCCATCTTCTCTCTACTGCTCGCTGGGAATAAAAGGCAGGATGGGGTCTCCCATTCCATTCTCACCTTGTTCCTCTGCTGCGTGCACCATGTCTTCTCATTTCAGTCTCCAATGTGCGAGAGGGACACTGCCACACTTCCCAGACATCTGTCATTGACAGCATGAGTGGAAACCAAAGGGAATGCATAGCTGAAACTCCAGCACACTACTGGAATTCCCACATCTGACGCGTTGCTGGCAAGAGTTTTTCATTACTAAACCAACCCTTCCCCAAACCATGGACGCTCCCTGCCCCCAACACGTGTGAGAAACACCAGCCTGGGTGAACCTGAAGAAAGTTCCTTCTTGACAAAACTGATGTCAAAGCTTGGATTTTGTCTCCTGTGGTTGTGACTATCTTACTCAGGTAGCCACCACGGCTGCACTTTGAGCGCATCCAAAACCCTTCCTAACAGCCAAGATTTTAAGGTTTCTTCATTATGTGGAAAAGCCAGAAATGAGAAACAACTTTAGCAAGGTAACAAGACCTCCTGTCCACCTTCCCTCAGCCCCATACAGACAAGCAAAGGCAGTGGAGAGGAACTTCACTCACGGGACTGGATAGGCTCCACCTGGATAACTTTCCCTCTGAGCATCCCACCACAGAGCGGTGGTATCACACTGGGGGTAAGCACGAGGACAAGCTACTCCTCACCGATAACAAACACCTCACCCACCACATACCCTGCACGTGGCTGATGACAGTGTCCCACAACAGAGGAAGTCCCCATCCCTACAGGAAATCACTACCGGGGCCGCTGCCATCACTGCCGCCTGTCTGAGGCAATGCAGTGTGATGAACACAGGAAGGCAAAAGCAGAGAGTTTGAGAAATAAAAAAATATTGCATCAGGCTCCCTCTTTCTCCATAAGTAATCTGGGAGCGGGCCCTGCCTCCCATCCACAGAGAAGGAGAGGATTCAGTTCTCAGCAGGGGGCTCTAAGGCCAAGCAGAACGCAATTTGGTAACTCCACTCAGCAGTTTCCAAATGCTCACTTGGGCTTTGAAAGTGCTCGAGTCATCTTTGGGTTTCCACGACTTCACAGGCACGCCGGCGCTAGTTAGCACACAGAAGGAGGTTAAGCTGTTCACCCTCCAGGGAAATCAATACCGGGATCGTTACTGCTTTGAAGTCACAGGCTCCCTGGCCTGCTCCCTTTTCATCAGACCACCTCTGCCATATAGATGAACGCAATCCCAGCACAGAGACCCATCTTTCATCCCAAAATGCCTCCTCATTTCCCAACTGTCTTCCCAAATTTGGGGATGATGAAGTCATTCATCCCAAAGTCAGCCAAGCATAGCGACCGCTCAGTTTTTCCACTTGTGTTTGCCTTCAGCTGGAACAAGGGAAGGATTAAGTATCCCTTCTACCTCTGTTACACCGACCACCCTCACATCACCTGTCAAAGGCATCTGGCCCAGCAAAGGATACACAATGTCCTGATGTTTCACACAAGTGCTCCTCTGTCCCAGGAGGGGTTCCAGCAAGGTCTGAACGGTCCCTAACAGCGCCGGCTCCACCTGGCAATGACTGCTCTGAATCTGAGCAGTCAGAAGAAAGAAGAACTTCCAGACCAACAGGAAACTGATGGGCTTGTTCCTTCACACCTCCCTCCCTCATCTCCACACAGAGCAATGAGACCTTCAAACTTTGATCTGGGGGGAATTGAGGGGCCGCCCAATATGACGACACAGTTTAGGCAGCTGCTGGCTCTTTCCAGTTTCACCGTACATCCCTCACGGCGGTAGGCTAAGCTAGCAGCTGCAGGATTCTTCTTCATCTTACTATAACCTCCTGAAAGGAAGTTTATGGCTCCCCATCAAAGGCTAAAGCAATCCCCCAGGGACTCCCTTCTCATTTTCCAAGGCAGTTACTGCTCTCTTACCTGACAAAGGAAGAGGTGAAGAGCACGAGACATGGCCTCAGGCAGCTCTGCTAAGTTGGCTTCTGATGCCTCCTGGAGAATCTGGCTAATTTCTTTTTGAGAAATAATGTTGCTGCTCTGATATTTCAGAAACTTGAATGAAGGAAAAATAGAGGCATTAAATAGCAAAAGACCCACAGCTCCAACAGTGACTCATCTCCTGGGATGTAATGGGATGCTGCAGCACCTTAACCACAGGCCTGATTTTTTTATCACTTCTAATAGGACCAGTGCAGGTATCGGTGTTGACGGTGCTCTGATTTATAACCACACTTATTTTGGTTTAGGTGGGGAAGGAACCGAAACAAAGCAGGTAACCTTTAAAAAGTGAAATAACAGACCCATCATGTATTTGGAGGGGGAAGGTTCACATTAATAACCCCTTCCTCTCATCCGCTGCCATGAGGGCTTTATCTGCAGTATTTCTGCTGGGTAGAACCACATCCCCTCTCTTGCTCACAGGCCCCAGGTACAGCAGGGTAGTAGGTTGTGGTAACTCCCTGTCCTGAAAAAGTCAGGTCTGTAAGGTCAAAGATGGGGAGACGAGGCTGTGATGCCAAGCAGAGCTGGTCCCCAGAGAGCTGCAGCATGCTCCCTGACTGGCAACAGCAGTTGCGTGTTCTCTGTAGGTTTCCCCTCTCCTCCCCAGGGGTCCTAGATGATATAAATAAATGCTACAAACACCAGAAGAACAATATGTGTTCACTAACAGCAGTCAGTTTCTGCAGGGTGTGGAAGGGAAGTTCACTTGAAACTATCATTATTATAGGGCACAAATATAATGACAGGCAAAGCCACAGCAGTATCTGAGACTGTGTGTGTGGAGGGAGTAACTTCCAATAACTGACTCCCATGCACTGTATGAACACACTGAAAAAAAAAAATGGAGAACAGCCTGCCCTTCCCCTGCTCACCAAAGTCATCAGCCTGAGAACTTCTGGCTGCAGAAAGGACTTCTGGCCCCCGCTGAGGAGTGTGAAGAGCAGGAATCGGTGCCAGGGCTGTGAAGCAACATGTAGAGCTGAGAGAGAAGGAGAAGCCAATCAAAGACAGCTTTAAAATCCGCCAAGTGACAGGCTGGACCCCAATAAGGAGAGTCTTAATACTGACCCCCAGTTTTCTCTTCTAGACCCCACGCTGTGAAGCACTAAGGGGATATTTTTCTCTGTTCTTACTTGCTTTTTAATCTGTCACTCTTTGGGCAAGAGTTTAGTCACGAGGACAAAAGCTTAATAGGTTTTTAAAGCAGCAAATACACTTTGTCCATCTTTGTGCTGGTACAGGAAGAGAAACCTTCTCCTGGGGTGCATGTCATAAAACAGTAAGGGGATATCTTTAGCCCAGGGTTTTAAAAATAATACCCTCTGGTTTCAATATGAGGACAAGTTTCCTGACAACGGGTTTTATTTAGCTGCAGAATACTCTTTGGGGAATGAAGGAAGACCTATAACATTAGCTGCACAAACTGAGCCTGGATCTGCATCGGGGCGCGTACTACGGGGACCAGCCAGGCTGATGGCAGCAATGCAAACAATCAGTAGAGAAAATGTTCTTAATAAGGAGCATATATGACAGACAGAGGTAAGGCTCAAGGTCTGTGACAGCGTGAAGTCTCTCACCGAATGCTAAAGTTAAGTGTTATTATCTTGTATTTATTGCAGGTTAGGATCTACTTCTTGCACGGGATGGGCAATTACAACAGGTCAGCTGACATAACGTCTCATGCCAGGGCAACTCACGAGTTTCAGAAAGGTCCCTCTTCCACTGGCAGTCATGTAACCTCCCTGTTGCCACTACAAGAATCTTTTTCATGGGAAAACAACACTAAACAAATAATGTAAAATGTTTGGGGGGTATCTTTTAGCTGGTGGAAATGAGAAGGTACCAGCACTGTGCACTGAGCCTGCTCTGCACATCTGGAAAAATCTCTGGACCAAGAGAAGGTTTTAGAAAGCCTTAAATGAGGCAACTCCTAAAGGTAGAATCCAGGCCACGCTCTCTGCAGTGTTCTCGCATCTTTCAGTCAAACATAGCTATGACCCTCATTCTGCTTGGAATAAGGAGTCTCCTGTTATTGCTGTCGTGAACTTCTGCAAGAATTTAGGCAGCCAAAGTGACAGGTTCAGCTGTTGCTGAAACAGCATTTCATTAGCTTAATCCCAAACCAGCAGAACATCCCCATAAAACATGCCACTTTTTTTTTTTTTTTTAACCCAGCCTTTTAATAGCCTCCCTTCGGCTACTGGCTGTCATTCATCTGCAGTATTACATCTTCATTCAACCACTTCCTCTCTCCCACCAACGTCCCTTTTGTCTGATGTTTGTTCACTCCATCCCCTTCTCTCTCAGTGTTAAATGACTGAACTGAACAGGTCAGGGTTCAGAGAACTTGCCGTCTGTTTTAAGATCAGAGCCAGCACCTGGACTTTGTGGCAGGAGGCTGACAATAAGCAGAAGGGTCTATTCTTCCCCCCAATTGTAGAATGCTGTCATATTATGTTATGTTGCTAACATGGTATACATTAGATCTGGCATGGACTCCGGAAACCAAGGTCTGCATTCACCCCTGGAAATCTAGAACTTCCAGCTTCCATTCCCTAAGGCTGCCTAGTACCCTGTTCTCCCTTTCCCTCCCTCGGGGCCAAACTGTGACCAACAGTGCCTGCGTGGAAGACACATCATATTCAGATCCTCCCTCCCCTATGTCTAGAGGCTTGCTACAATTGGCCTGGAAGTGAAAGACTATTCCTATATTCCCTCCATTCCTAAACCTTTCACTCTTAAGGGGGTGGGGAATGACTTTTTTCCTTCTGGAAAGCATCTTGGTGTCCAGAGCCAAACTGAGGGCTCATGCCCGCAGGGGAGCCAGGCACTGTGATTTCATCCCACAAAGCACATGATTAATTTAGGCATACAAATAATTTTTCTTATTGGGCATAAACTCATTAAGCATCTGCTCCAGGGCGCTACTGGATGGAGATCAAAGAGCTCAAAATCACTGCAGGAGGGAAACTCAGGAGAAGAAAGAGCAGGAAGACTTTACCAACATCCTGGTTCTTCACATACAGGTATTCCACTAAGGTTTCCAGGCAGGCAACCACGGCTTGAGAGAGCAGCAAGTCTTTCTGGAATACCAAGAGGGAGAAAAAAAATAAGAAAAAACCCCAGTCAACAGCTATTGCAAGAGCAAAATTCATTAAGTGGCAGGATCTGAAGAGCAGGCGGCACAGGAAAATAACACCCTTCATCTCCTTCACAGGATGCAACATGCTGCAAATTATCTGTCATGTCAAGGAGCCAGACAAAGGTACAACTACTTATTCTGATACCAAAAAAAAAAAATTAAATAACAGCCTCCAAAGAATAAAGATGGGAGCCCAACATCACTCGAGAGAGTTAAATGTAAACTGGTGTACTATCCCCCAAAGCACCTTGCCAGGGGCATGGGGGAGGGCCTGGGATTTGTTACACTTTTCCCACCTCTGTCCCTATGGGTGTGGCATCCCTGCAGAGCAGGAGATGGGAAAACAAGAGATCGTCATTAGTGCACAGAATTTCAGCTATCCAGTTCAGCAGCAGGGAGTACCGCATAGCTTGATTTACCTTCTTTCTCACTGCGCCATGCTGCAGCAAGAGTATTTTCCCTCCTTCTCATCACATGGCTGTAAGGGGTGGAAAATGCAGGCAGAAGAAAAAAAAATGCAGCCCCTTAGTTTTTGCAACAGGGTGGTTTCTCCTCAGGTTAGTGTGCCTGCTTGAAGCCCAACAACACTAGTGCTGTTCCAAAAGTTGTATTTTATATACCTGCAACTGGACATGCACTAGAAGGTTCTGCAGACTGACAACAAGCGGGAAGACCTGCTGCATGGTAAGGGGGTACAAGGCAGCATCCTCCAGTGACGACGGCTGTGGTTGCATAGCACCTTGGGCTGTGTTTTGGCCAACGATCACCAGCAGAGAGGAGGAGAAGTTCTGTCGCAGGAGGGCTTTCAGGAACTGCATGATGCTCACTAGACAGGGAGCCGCTTATTAGTGTGTGACAGTGTTTTCCTCCCCCCTGCCCTGCGTGTTGGTGCCTGTGCAATAGTATGGGAGAGGATGAGGAGTGAAAATTTGGGCTTAAGTTGGAGTTGCCCAGCAGCTGCTCACAGCTGCAAGCAGGAATGACAACGTGAGTTCCCTTGTTCATCCCCTCCCTGTGAGACACTACCCCAGTTCATGCTCAGTTCCAGATGTCACTACCAACCTCCAAGGAAGATTTGTCCAAGCACAGCAGAACTCCAGACAGTTCCCTTCTGCCCTTTCTCATCAACAGTTATGTAATCCCAAAGCCAAATGGACCAAAGGTTCCAGATTCCCACCGGCACCTGCACCATCCCATCCCATAGTCACCAGTTCTCCCTTGTTGCCTATAGCATGGTTACTAGCAGCTGCTTCCAGTCAAATCCCTGTAACAGATGCAAAATACCTAACAGCAGGATTGGCTGCTTCTTCCTGAAGATGACTGCATTCAGGACTTCTGTTAGGTCGAGAGAGAGTGTCTGGTGAACCTAGAGAAGAATTAAATACAAGAGAATGAATGGTGCTGGTTTGGACCAGGTAAAAAGCTCCCTTACATACTTTCAGTCCTTAGACACTACCCCACGATGACTACTGAAAACCAAGGGAACAGCAACAGGGTTTCAGGAGTCTGATGCAGAAGGGAAAGTCACATCACTGGGCCCTCAAATTTTGCTCGCCACCAGCTGCTAGCCCCGCGCAGCTTCCAAACCACAGTGCAACCCGTTTGCCTGTCTCATGCTCATTACTCCCTGCAGGCCCTCTGGCACGTGGCTGGCAGACTGATGAGCACATGGAGTAGCAGGAACAACCATCACCAAAAACAGCTTAGCCCCACAGCAAGACTGAGGAGCCAGGCAGCCAAAAGCCAGCAGTGACAACGAGAATCTGGCCCTGCCTGCTGGAGCTGGGAAGCCTGCAGAGAGCCCAGGGCTAGGAACTATGGCATGAGTGAAGGAGGCAGAGGAGCTTAGGGACTTGGGAACTAGGGGAAACAGGGAAGGTGGGCTTGAGAAAGCAGTCTGCAAAACACTGCTTCCCGCGCAGAGCGGCCGTCCAGCAGCAATGGCATAAAACCTCATAGACCCCCAGAAGGGTTCAAGCATCTCAGTAAGGCAGAGAGTTGGCAAGGGAGGGTTGGAATAAGGACCACGAGGCTGATTCCTTCAAACTGTCTTCTGAAGAGAGAGGTGTTCAATAGGAGAGCGAGGAGTACCTGCTGCAACAGGGTAGCAGTGGTTATTTGTCAAAGAACTGACAAGCCAAAGCCTTTAATAGCCTACCAGCCATGACCCATGCTTACCCACAGGCTTCTGCTAAAGCCAGTAGCAGTAACACAGTTAACACGCAAGCTTGCTATGGCCAGACAAGCCCTCACTATTAACACCAGCCTGAGATTAACGTGGCCATTTCTCAGAGCCATTGGTCCCCTCTAAAAAAAATGCAGGCTCCGGGAGACAGCCTGGCATCAGCTCACATTCACAGCCACAAAGGCCAAAGGCTCTCTTACAAGGGCCTCCGGGATGCTTTGTGCAGCTTCAGCTATACTGAGCCACAGAAAGCAGCAAAAGAAGTGAGTCTTCCTCTTATCCCCTCTCCTTCCCCCTCAGCAGAAGATTTAAGAACACTGAAGCTTAGAAATGCTGAAGATCAGAAATGCTGAAGCATCCTTGAATCAAATCCATTTGCCACCTGCATCTGTAGTTTCTTTCCCTATCTCTGGTGAAAGAAGGATTCTGGCACATCAAGCCAGTAAGGTATTGATGAAGCCAAACAACAGGTTTATAAGCTGCTAAATGATTGCACTTCAAGGATCAATATGAGCTTAGCGAGTCAATCCCAGAAGATGAAGCTCAACACTAGCCACAGGAATTTAATCCCTTTTGGGACTGGCACAACACTGACTACTCAGACACAGCCCTGACTTGGAAACTGAGAAGGTAAATTGTGCTCAGCAGTTAACAGAGCAGGGACAGGCGGGTCTTGCCATGCATTCACGCAGCTGACAGCCCATACAAGTCCCGTGCTGTAAGACCTAACCAGAGGCAGCACACCCATGAGGCAACAGGCATGGACTTGGTCTGGGTAGGCCTTTTGGAAAACGTCTTCCCTCAGCATTAGAAAACCAACCCTTGCCTCTCTGTGCAGATGCACGCATGTCCTTAATGTGATTTTATCACCTGCAAATAGGCACACTGAGTCCCAAAGCACACACTCCGCTGGGCATAGCTGCAAGAGCAGAGCTTACAACTCCTGACATGCTGTTTAACTCCATATCAGGAGAGGGAGAGAGGCCTGGGAAGATACCAAAAGGAAACATTATCCCCTTGTGTCGGCATTAGAAAGTGCTTCCCTCGAAGCTGTAATTCTAACATCAGCTGACAACTCCAGCTTAGCTCTCTTGTCGGACTGCAAAGCATCAAATAAAATGACAGCTGCCCACATTCATATGAGCTAGCTAATATTGAACACTTCTTTGCCAATAATAGGCTTGGATTGTGACTGTTCCACTATTGATCATTTTAGTACCAAAAAAGCAGTTTACAACATGGGAGCTGCATCTCCCACCCCCATCTTTCCCTTGAGAAAGGCCTTAAAATGTATTTTGCTCTGTCCTGAAGAGGAAAGTGGTTTGGATCAGGAGGGCTGGGTATGCACTTTTTCCACCAGGGTTTCTGCCCCTCTCTAACTCTCCAATGATTCGGGTCTCAGCCTTCAGCAACATGCTAGCCTCCAGTCCTGCTGGAGAAGTGCAATAGGGAACAACCTATGGACAATAACAAAAGAGCAACCAAGACAAGCAGATCCCAGGCCAAAGCAAAACGCTTTTCTAATGAAGATTTTTTTAATTTTTTTTTTTTTTTAAGGTTTAGCCAGTCTCTGGATCTGAACACTAGAGTGGTTCTAACCTCAGTATTGTAGCGATGCTGATAAAGTAAGAGGGACGCTGCCAACAGCCATCCAGAGCACAGTAAGGCATCCTCAGATGATAAGTAAGCAGGTTCGGAGGGAGGGGACCGCAACCAGGTGCACTCCAAAACCTTCTGCAGGAGCTCTAGCAAGGACACGTTGGAGAGCAGCACAGCCACTGCTGCGTGGGAGAAACATAATCAGAGAGGCCGACGGGATGGCACAGGTTAAACCAGCTTGATAAGCAGAAGAGAAGTGCAGGGCACACCGCTGCTGCAGTCAGGCAGCCCCAGCTGCCATGGCTCATCAGAGTAAGGCTGTCCAGCTACGCTTGGTATTCATCTCTCACAGCACAAGCGACTTCTCGGCCAACTAATAAAATGACCAGCCTTCAGCTAACACAGCTGGAAGGCTGGTTAGAGCTGTTCTCTATTATTGTTTAATTTTTTGAACCATGGCAATACCAGGACATTTCAAACAAGGCACGAAAGCCCCACTGCTGTGTTTTATGAACAAGAAAAATACAGTGATTCTGTCTCTCAGCAGCCAATTCCTGAATCATCAGAAGGCAGCAAAACCAAACCAAACCAAAACAAAACCCCCAATCTAAAAAACTTCATCACAAATACAAGATGTTCTTTGTTAAGTGCAATGCTGCGTCTGGAAGGGGAAAAATCCACCTTACCCGCTGAGACAGTTAGAATACAGTCTCTGATAGCCAAGCTACAACCTCGCTGAGGTTAACTTAATACAATCTTGCCTCACCTCTCTGTTGACTACAAGGTGTTGTCTGATGAAGGCTCCAGTACAGAAAATTCAAGGATGGCTGCAGGAGGTCAGTGTCCATCGGCCTGCATTTCCCACAGAGATTACTGACTGGAAACAAAAGAACGTGCATAACACAGACACCAACGTAACAGATAACCTCAGCACAAGAAAGAAGTCAGTCGGCGGCGAGAGGATTCAGACAAGAGCGACACAACCTGAAGTGAAAATAAACAGAGCATGGCGCAGAAAAAGCAATAGGCATCTGCCCTAGAGTGTTTGCTTTAGACCAGCCAGTGCAGTGGAGGATGATAATGGGGAGGGGGTGAATAGCAAAGGGTATATTAAAGAGCATATATCACATTGAGCAGTAATGAATCCAAGAGCAACAGACTATAAGTTACCTGTTCCCACAGAGTGAGTTTGATCCTAATACTAAGTCAACCATAAACAGCCACATGCCTGTCTCACATGGTGACCAGACTGGGGAGAGCTGTGCTCCTCCACTCTCACCAACTCTGCTCACACTAGGAATAAACGCGCCATGTTTCTTGTAAGCACCAAACACTTAGGAACAACGTTTAGCAAGAGTTTGGGAAGGAAACCCAGGACTGCAGCACTCAGCAAAACTGTCATAGGAGATCTTTTAAAGAGCTTAAAGTCTGAGTAAACAATTCTCAAAAACCACACATCAACACGCCTCCCCACACCCCTTCCATCAACTAGCTGGTTTCATGTAAGCCTCATCAGAGGAGAGTGCCCTGCACACCCACCCCTGAAGAACATAGCCTGGGGAGCCAAGCAGGGAATGAAGGGGGTGGCTGGGGCAGGGAGAGAGCTGTGTTGAAAAATACAGAGCAGAAAGCAAGAGCAGAAGGAGCTTGTGACTCCTGGGAGCAGCTGAGCTGTGCTCTGAAATCACAGCAGCTAAAAAGGGCTGGTACAAAGAGGACATGCTTCTTCCACACCCCCAGTTCCCTTGGCTAATGAATGTCTGAGGAACATGGCTTCTTTACAAGGGCAACACAGGTAGCCCTGAGACATGGAACATTTCAAATTGAAGGGGATAGTCCTTCAAAGTCTGCTGGAGAGATCAATTTGTCAGAGCAGGGAAGAGATGAGAGGATGGATCAGCTGAACATCCCTCTAGTATCTTTTTTTCACAGCCTGCATGAACCTCCAATAGCAAGTAAGAAGGGAGAAGTCAGGATCACCAGACAAGACAGCAGGTCATGGTATGGTGAGTAAACAAAGACAGCCCGCTCTTCTGTGTCTCTGGGCACCTGGTTGGGACCCATATACGCTGGACTCACACTCCAGGGAGAGCCCAGGTTCACTAGGCTGTCCCCGATGGCTGGTTCACAGGACACCCCTGTGGCCTGAACCCCACAGGAATGTGTCAGCAAGTGTGGACAGGGAAGGATATTTCAGGAAGCACATCAGCAATACCGTTCTGTGCCAAGTCAACAACAGTCACAGACCCTGAAATCATGTCATGGCCAGGTGTATACTTTGGCCACCTTGTGAGGTTTCAGACAACAAATGTATTGTAAAAGCAAGAGAAAGACAACCTGGGTTTTGTTGACTGAACATGTATCCAGGGCTCTTTACAATGTTCTGGCTATGAAAATATTTCAAAGCAACCATAACTGTAATGCAAGGTACACCTTCTTTCAAAGAACAAAGAGCCAGCCCCTAATCACCTTATGGAACAACTAACAAACACAGATCGAAGCCCCCTGGGAGAAGGTGGATGCACAGACTCACCCTGATGAAGCAGCTTGAAGTCTGTGCTGTCCAGCTCCCTTACACCCTTGCTCCGCAGCTGCACCAGGAAAAGGAGGCTCAGCAAAACAGGCAGGTTCCTGTTAGCTAAGAAGGGGGCAGACAGCTTAGCTTGTCAGTGAACTCTAAACTGTTGTACCTTAAAGCATGCCAAGAATTGTTAATTTTCCGGCTCAGGAATGAGGGTGGTTTAGGGAAGGAAGTATCCCCCCCTTTACACTCACACACACACACACTCTCCCAACTTAATTCTCATCTCTACAGTCCCCTCCGGATCAGGCCCCCTTCTTGCCACTGTGGGTCAGCCCAAGTTACACACTGGACCCTGCCAACACCGTTTTAGGAACAACCAGAAAAGAGGGGTGAAAAAGGAGGCGAGGTTCTTTTATACCCTCAGTGAACCGTGTAAGGGGCATGGTCACCGCACACTCAAATTGACACCTCTAATGAGCTAGAAGTCACCAGCCTTTGCAGACTGCCCTCTTACCATCTACTTACCGTCACTGGCAGCCCATGCTTTGACAGCAGCCCAGCACCTCAGAGGACTCAACTGCACAGTATTTTTTTCCAGCATCTTGTGAGGCCGGAAAATGCCGTCCATCCCACCCCAGAGGGCAGAGCAGCGACAGCAGAGGTGAGAGCCCCACATGGCAGGTCTGTACACGAGGAGAATGGAGCTGCTCAGACCTCCAACTCCCCAGGGCAACCCCCTCCCTCAAATCCTCACTCTTCTGCAGCTCTATAAACAAGTAAAGATTTTGCATTGTATATAGCCATACCTACAGCAAGCAACCATCGCCTGCAGAAAATGTCTTCATAAAGGCTCAGGAGTTTTCAGTTTTGAGGAGGAGACATTTATGGGTGTCTTTAATGTTAACATATTCTTGATGCAGTCCCACTGTTGGGGCCTTCTTGTTGTCTAAGAGCAGGGTACTGTTTGAACAGGGATGCAGATCCCTTGGACTTATCTGCCCCAGACCTCACAGAGAGCTGCCTGTGTGCTGGAAGACAAGGAAGTCGTGTCTCCAGAGTACATCTGGTGTTTGGCTTTCCGGATGGGGCTGCCAGTAACCCAGCTAAAGAGTTCAAGATGTAGTATGAAGAGGAGCTACGGATATTAGACACAGGTCAAGGGCTCTAATCTTGCAAAAGACCCTCTAGCCCTGTGACCTGTCTCCATCACCACTGGTTTGGAGGAATGGGTCTGACTCCCGCAACCGGAAATGAACAATCTACCTCCTCACAGTCCCTGGCACCCCTAAGATCAGTGACACAGGGACACCACAACTCCAAATGTCCACAATTCCAAACAAGATCAGATCTGGCAGATACCAACATTGCCTTCTTTATCCATAGCCCTATAGCCTCATGCTCTACCATGCTCCTTTTAACCCCACTCTCCCTTCAGTCTACTGACTTTGCTGGAGGTAAGGCAAAAAGTTTACCTCTTGTTGCTTCCATCCCAACAGCTGCACAGGAAAACTCAAACAAAGCAGGGCTGTTACAAGTGTCAGCCACCCCCTCAGGAACAAGCAAAAGTTGTGCTGGGCCCCTATCCCAGGGGAGCCAAGGTCATCCTAGCACTGCTCCCTTTTTCAGTTCAAGCTCACAGATTGCTTTGTGCAGCACCATTCATGATGGGACAACAGTCCCAACTCCACAGCCAGGGCTAGTAAGGAAAACAGAGGGATTTCCCCCAGTCACAACCCTGCTAAATCTTTGAGAGATTTAATAGAACTATGAGATCTGGTGGTACCACAGTTCCTGTTTGGAGATCAATATCATGAATGATTCAAACAATCTCTGCTCCCCATCCCTGTGCCCTGGGAACTGAGTGTACTCAGGTATACCAAGCTGTTTTGCACAGAGAAGAGGCAAAAAGGAGGATGTCTTTCAGTCACCAGTTGAGACCCTGTTCAAGCTGGAAGATTTACCAGCACAGTTCTCCACTTGAACACTTATGACAGCATAAAAAAAACTTTGCCTTGGTTTAACAATCACAGTTTGAAGCCAGAGCAACCTAAATCAGAAAAAGACTCTCTCACTTCAAGAATCTCTGCCAAAGGAAACTAAATCAGCACAGCTCTGTCCGTAAATTTCCTCATGCACATAAGCACTGAAGCTGTATCAGCAGTCCAAAACCACTTTATCCCAGACTGCATCCTTTCAGCCATCTACCCTGCTAGCTGATTTTACAGCAAGACCAAGTCACAGCGGGGGGTCACCTTGTAAGGAGGCTGAGCTGCTCTCTACCAGCAGCTGCTGCAGAATCTGTAGGAACTGACTCCGGAGGAGGTCACAGACAAGGACATCCTCATTTCTTTCCAGGAAGGTCCTTAGAGTCATCAATACCTTCCAAGCCACCTCCACAGAGCTTGAGCAGACCAGGTCCTGCCAGGGAAAAAGCACACACATTACCTTTCTGCCCTGATTAGGCAGAAATCACTGCTATATAATACCATTATGCTAATCTGGTGCCTTGGGAAACAGCCTAATAAAGCACCATTCAGATTAAGTATGTCCTGATTAAATAGAGAACTGAATAAAGCAGACGGACTCTCATCTGATAGGCACTTCTGAGTAATATCCCGTTTAAAGAACGCATTTGGCTATGTAACGCGCATCCAGCACACAAGTGTAGGGGTAACATACTTGTCTAAAACCTTGACCTTAAATGTGAGATCGTAAAGCCAGGGCCCTGTTTCCAAGAGCAGAGAGCCTCTGGCACTTCTGCTCTCCTTGTTGTTTGAAAAATCAGGTTGCATATTGAAGATGCTTACCTAAAATCAAGCTTATGAGTCAGTCCATAGCTACCCATTTTCAAAAGGCTAGCAGCTCTGTATCTGCAGTAGCAACGTAACAGCTAAACTGCATGAAACGCACATAAACCAGACAAGCAATCACTCAATCACAGAAAATGGAAGAGTCGTGTACACAGCATTCAGCCCACGAGGCTGCTTCTTGACTACAGAGCTCTGTCTGGAGTCTCTGAGCTGAATCCCACAGCCAGTAGCCTTAGCTTGGGCATACTTTTGTTGTTAAAGTGTTTAACATTAAATTCACCTGCACAGCATGTACAGATGCCGTGCCATAAAGATCAGGCAGAAAATGGCTGGTAGCGCTGACATAATATGATTGTCTCAACACGTATTATGTCAGCACTACCTTTCCTCTCCTCCCCCGGTAGTCCTGGCTACTGCATTGCAAATGCTACAGCTGAAAGAGATAAACAGAAAACTGGTTTCGGCAACCAAGCCTACAGCCTGCTAGGACCAAGCCTACTGCCTTTTCCAGCTGCCTTCCCCTATCACACAGTAGTCACACATCCAGGCTAGGATGATGGAGAGGAAATGGCTGCGGCACCCCATACCCAAGGAAAGGAGTTAAGGTAAGAACAGGCTGCCTGTGCCAGAAAAACCTTTCTAGTTCTGAGCCTGATTCCTGCCCATATCCGAGACCTTCAGGAATAAGGGGTAGGGAGCTGTCTGCACAATTGGCTCTGCTGACATAGATCTGCTCCGTATGACATTCGGGAACGTAGTCCAATGTCAGTCAGCCTATCTCCATTCTCTGAGAGATCTGGAGCATGGAGAAGACAACAAGGACAGCAGGTGATCACGACCACATTCACCCCAGATGAACACAGGCAGCACAAAATGGCACTAACCAAGGGCCACAGCCTTCCTGGTCCTGGTAAATGTATCACCGTGTTAACATCTTCCTTCCTACTCAGGAGCGCAAGGTCTCAGATGAAGGCACTAACTATCTGTTCTATCTAATCCAGACAATTATTAAAAGCAGATAAGCAAATAAATCATCCTTGGAAGGACATTCATTTTTGTTTCACTGTACCATGCAGAGGCCTTTCCATTTTACTAGTGGGTTCTCAAGCTGAGGTTATTCACCTCATAAGTTTTGTTTACATCTGACAGTATATTTATCCCAGGATATTGCACTGTTTTATTAGCCCATCTAAATTCAGATTGATTATGCTCTTCCCCAACTGAAAGGTGAATTGTCAAAGCCTGTGATTTATTACAACTCACTTTAAAGACCAGGACAGAGCTAAATTAATTTATTCCTGCCAGAGCACATGACAAGACAGAAAAGGGAAGGCAGGAATGCTGTACCATTCAGGGAAGGAGCCACTGTTTCTCTTTTGCTTATTGATAGACCTGTGATGTATACATCTGCTTTACTTTATGGAGTGGTTAGTTCCAGAACTACTACCAGGGGTAACAGTGTAGGCAAGTCTGATGGGACACTTCCTCTTAATTTGTACTGATATGTCAACTCATTGACCACTTTTACTAATACTCTGCAATGGTATCAAATGCCTGAATGTTGCTACCTACGTTGCAGTATCACCTTAACTGTGAAAGAGCTGCCCTATGCAACAGCCCCCCTGTCAGTCATTTCAGTAACCTGGGATAGTAAAATTTATTTCATAGTTTCTTAGATCAGAAAAAATACATGCCAGTCTGTAACACCCGATGGGTGCCCTCTCAGAATCAAACCTTGCTTCTTCACTGTCTACTGACATGGGTTTCTATTCTCAGTGATACATAGTTTTAATTTCTCTAACAGGCTGGAGAAGAAACATCACAGCTTTTAGCTTTTGCCCTTGCAGGCAAATCTCATGTTCTTGCATGAAAGTATTAGGAAGTATTTACTATGTGACTGGCTAAACAGTCATGGGACAAATGGCCACTGATGGGGAGGGGCAACAGGGCAGGCGGGAGAGGTGGACATGAGAAAATGCCTCTGAGCAGCCACCAGGACCTGGATTCTGTCATGAGTACACAGGCTAACTAAAGGCAAACACACGAGTGCTGCTGTTTCAAGGCCCCTAGCTCCCCTGCACCGATTAATTTTCCCTGTCCTGAGATTTTTATTTTATCTTTTAAGAGCAATAAAATGTGCTATTTGCAGTCCTGAAAACGCAAGAGTACTGCAAAAATCTCTGACAAGACTTTCCAGTTAAAACCAATCAAAATTAAAACCCCAAGCAAACAGAAAGCTTTGCCCTCAAGACCTGCTCTCGGCACACTGCTTTTTCAAAGTCCTTTTTTCCTCATACCCTTCTCATCTATCATTGGTAAACCATTGCTCCCAAATTAGCAAAACAGCTTCTAGAAAGGCTGCCACAGAAGAATCTGGAGTGCCCAGCTGTGTATCTGGATAAAGGAATGGGGTTTTTCATGGCATACATCAGCAGCACCCTTCGGATCCCTTCCTAGCCAAATCTCAGCAGATCCCTTTCTATCACAGTGGATAGATGACGGAGAAAGAGCTGACACACATACACAGTCCCATTTTCCATATCAGGCTTCCCTGGGAGGTGGAAGTCTGTGTATACACACATGGACCCTTCTAGCAGAATCCTTGGCCTCGTAACAGCACTAAGAGCATTAAGAACCAAAAAGCCCCCTGAATCAGGGCCAGGATAGCAGCCTGTCCTTGGGAAAGTCACATACCAGTAAAATAAGTAGAATGCTGGAATTGCTCTTCAGAATGGGAAGTAACGGGCTAGCGCTGTCCAGGTGATCAGACACGCCAAAACCACCTCCTGCAGTCTCAGTTTGCTTGCAGTCTCCCCAAGAAAACCAGAGTTGGAGGACTTGGTGTCCAAATCTCCCCATAAGTTCAGGGTAGTGCAGGAAGAATTTCAGCAGGAGAGGACAATGGACGTAGACCAAGCTCAGATCTGGAAGATTATCCAGGATCCTCCTTATGGTACACAACGACCTCTGGTAAGTGTGTGGGAGGGGGACAGAGAACATAATAATCACTAGAAAATTAATATCGAAGAGCTGAAGTGATGAGTTCACTGTGAGAAACAGTCACACTGCCTTTTAAGTAGACAATCAAATATATCAGTTAAACATCATTTTGTGAAGCCCATTTGCATCACAAAGGCTAAGAAACTTGTAGGCTTTGTACAGTGCTCAAAGCTGTGCAGCAGCAAAGAGCCATATGGGAACACTAGAAAGCCTGCTGCAGAGGCTGTAGATGTGTTCAGGAGACTGCAGCTATGAAATTTATTATATTCCGTATGTGAATTCACAGCCTATCCAACGCATTTACACTTCCCACACGTATGCAAGTTTATTCAGTCAAATCTATATTCCCTAGTGGCTTTTCACAGTTAACTTTCCAGAGTGTAGATGCACTGCACACTCTTCACTCATTCACTGCTCACCCCCTATGTCAAAATACTTAGTGCAAGAGGGTGGATGGGAGTGAGGAGAAACCTTAGTTTCAACAAAAAGGGTCCAAGAGGTAGGAATGAAATATTCTTTTACCAAGTCCAGGGCTTTGCCTTTGTCCTGACAGACAGCAAGGAGGTAAAACGCAGCTCTGAGTATGTAAGGAGGGGGACAGTCTCCATGCTCCTGGGCTGACAGGAGGAAATTTCTTATGGCTAAAAATAATTCTGCTTCTGGGACAAACCTGCATTCAAAGAGATTGGAGTGGAAACAGTAACATTACACATCTTACCCACCAATACATGGTATGTAATGTCCACAAACTCACTTGCTTTGTATACTCTTGGCTCACCTGTCCCCAAGGGTGTAGGCAAAGTATAACAGTAGTATGAAGCAGTGTTGGTGGCTGCAAAGAGACTGATCCAAAGAGAAAGGCTCAAGGGTTTCAGCCAGGAGGAGAAGGCTTTCAGCCACGGTGTAGTTTAATTGAGGCAGACCCTTCTGCAGGAGCTCAGACATCTCTTGCTCTAGGAATAAAACTAATATGAGCTGGCAGGCAGTGATGAGGAACATCTATGACAAAGTGGAACAGGGAGATGGAAGCATCTGCCTGCTCTAACTCAAGCACATTGAATTAGGGAAACTCCTGATGTAGGAAATATCAAAGCCAACCTACAGTCTGCATACAGCAAGTGCACCTCTATGATTTGGCAACAGAGGTGTGAGAGCTGATTTAATGGAGCTGGCTTTGAGGATGAAAAGACACTTCTGTTTGAGGTTCCCAGCTCTTTGCTGATGCTGCCTGTACGGTGACCAACCACTGCCAGTGGGAAAAGTGGCTTTTGTGATGTGGAAACTTTCATCTCATTTCTTTGGGACTTACCTATTATGGAAAGTTACAGTACAGACGGGAAAGCTTTATAGAGTATGCCCGAGTTAAAAATGACCTTCACCTGAAGATATGGGTGACTATGGGGCAAGTAGTATTGTATCAGTTAAGCCATGCACAGTTGTGCTAGTAAATGTCACCATGTAAACAAAACCATAGGCAGATGAAACATTCTTTCAGGTAGGTTCCAAACTCTTCAAAAGGCATTCTCTGAGCATTATCTCCCTGTTGGACCAGCTTAAAAAAAAATTGGGGAAAAAAAAAAATAAATCTCTAGATAGAGTTTATGTGTGTCCTCCCTTCCCTCCTCCTTAGTTTTGTTTTTTTATTATTATTATTTTTGCACCTATTGCCTAAATAGAGGGTGGCAGGGCCTCAAACTAAATGAAGCAATTTGTATCTTTCCCCAAACTTGCCCTCCTGGGAAGAAGTTCTCTCATTCTCTGTGGTTGAGTAAAGGCTCAGGCACAAGCTGTAGAGGAAGCTGGAACAGGCCTGATTCAAGGCAGGATTACTGTGAAGAAGAGCAGAAAGGGACAGTGAAGAAGGCTAGAAACACCCTCTTCATATTTCTAGTATCACATGCTGTCTGCCACAACCTCAGTTTACTGAATGATCACCTACAAACACCTGGCCCATCACAACAAGACTCCAGGAGCCAACCCGGGCTTCCAGGAAAATGAGGAGTTCCCCAAGGACAGTCAGCTCACAGATGTGGTGGGTGTGCGCGGTGACCACAGTGAACGTGTTCACGTACCTCGGGACAACATGAGTACAGTGGGGTACTCTCACAGTCATCATACTTGGCATACACAGGGAGTCGTGTAAGGGCAGGACACTAACACTGCAGAGAATGGGAAGTGTTTCAGGGTGGCTCTCGATACCTGATTCCATTGGCAAACACCAGTGAGATTTTGTAGCAATAGTGTTTCCAGGGATGAACAGTGAAGAATGCCAAAATGTTAACTGAAAGGGTGAGAACAGCTCTATTTCCAGGTATTTCTCTCCCTCCAATGATTTCCTTGCAGAATCGGACATAACCAAACATCTCTGCACTGTAAGACACCATCCTCGGTGCCCCACACGACTGTAGTCAGAGGCCTAGATCGCTCCCCACACACCATTCACAGGCACAAACATCCCCACTCTAAGTTCCACAGTGGTAACCTGGACTAGGGATGCTGTGTATTTTGTTTACTCTTTTAATGAGATGCTGTCATAGGAAAGAGGAGGTAAAACATCTCTGCAGACCCACAAAGTCTCCCCAAGTGCTCCTCAAGCTGTAAATCATAGCCTCTGCTACAGAAGACCCTTTGCAATGTCTACTGCTGAAGGCCTTCTTCTCCCTCCCATTTCTTATGCATTATCACACCACGAGGAACAAAGATAGTGGTAATACATGCCTGGGAAGCCAGAGCTCAGAATGAACCGATGCTACTGTTACTCCTTTTCAAAACACACACTGATTTGACTACTCCAGAGTCAGGCTGCTTTATCTCTATCCGTGCAGCTCATGACGGAGCACAGAATTCTCACAACGCTGTGTAAATCCACCCGCACCCTACCCGACTGCTTCTCCCTTCTCCCACATTCAGCTTTTCCATTGTCAGTTACCGTTTACATTTTGCAATAAGATACTCTGGAGTCTTTCAGCTTCCCATCTTGCCTAATCAGGTGCATTAGTTAAGGCACGATCTGCTTTCCCATCTGGAAATTTTTGATCTCTCCCCATACACACATCACAATACCTTTGTACAGAGCAAAATCTGCCCTTCAGCTCCAGTGTCAGTCGGATGAAGGAGGAGGATGCTGGACAGAAAGCAAGACAAAAATATCAAAGGAACACAGAACATGTACGGTAAGGGAAAAGAGTAGGCAGGCCCCATAACCATCCCTACACATCTCCACACAAACCTGGTGAACAGGGCATGCCATCTCAGTAAGAATATATTTGTTAGGCTTTCTCTCCCAAAGCAAACTACTCCGAGTTTGGTTTGGAGGGGAGTATTTGAGATTAATTTGTTTTCTCAGGAGGAGAATGGAAGATTTGCCAGCTTCACGTGTTTAGAATAGAGAAATTCTGATGTGCAAAGAGTAAGAAATACACAATAAATAGGATTTCTACATAGTAAAATCCCACCAACAATTCCAGCATAATCCCTGTCTACGGGAACAGCCAATTCTGAATATTCCAGAGGAAAGGGTAAAGCTGACACAATTTACTTATCTAAAATAAAATCTGTCCCATCATCATTGCTAGACCAAATAATTTTTTCATCCTGCTGAACGTGACTGCGCACTCTATTCTTACTCATATAAACATGTAATGTAACGCTCCGCATAAAGTCTCGTTAAGCTCATTGCCTCAATAATATGCAGTTGCAGCAAGTTCCATCAGTTAAGTTAAGAGCACAGAGAACATGATCCCACACTACCCCCATACCCAGCTTTTTGGAGAACTTATTCCGCATGTTTGGCACCACTGTAAAGAGGGTATTAAGTGTTGAGATGAAAACCTCCATCACTGATGGGCTGACAGCCCTTTCCAGGTAGTTCTGTGTGAAGAAGAAAAGATCAGGTGTGTGAAACACAATAAACACTGAAAGCAGCAGCTTTCTTCCGGCCTCCTGCCCGCCCAGAAAGTTAGATTTCTAAATCCAAACAAATGGAGTAACAGTTCTTCTACCAAAATGCCTAGCAGCAAGTACACAGGCTTACAGAGCACTTTGAAAGCAACTAACGCTCCCCTCTGCCAACATTATGAGCTGTGCTGCTAACTCTGCAAGACATTACATCAAACAAGAAACAACTTCCTGATTCCAGCTGGCAACCAGTTAGGCCTTAATGCACAGTGACTGACATTACTGCCCATATTGCCCTGGAAATAACTGCTCTTACAGGTCAGATGGCTAATTCTCCCGCGTGGCGTACAACATAGGACATATACTTAAATGCAGCTGACTTCAGTTAACACTTAATGCCTGTGCTTCAGCATTTTATTGAGCAGTGGCAGACACAGGCGTTTAAGTTCTCTACAGAGTCCAGCCCTAAACTGTTTAGAACAGAGCCACTCAACTCACTCTGATAGAAGGTCACTGGACAATTTTCACACACTCCATTAATTTTTACCCAAGTTCAATGAGCAAGAAACAGCACACTGACTCCAGCTTTGCCAAACTGGACGTGCACTCCACCCTCCCTTTAGGGAGGAGAACAGCAATGCCGCTGCAGCTGCCTACCAACAGATTGGTTAAAAAAAATACAAACCAAAACATCTCCAAGCTCCCAACAACTGCAAGAATCCACACACCTGAGCCTGTGGCAAAGCACAAGCAAAATTTGCTCAACATTTAGAACCACAGAGTCCCATTGTTTTGACAATTCTGCTCAAAGTGTCTTAGTGACAGCTCTGTACGGAGCACTAAAGCACACATGACTCTCCACGGCTGCCTTTTAAACCATATCCCTGGTCTTACTGAGGCACAATGCCTAGTACTGCCCTTGCTGTGTAGACTGGGCAGCCTCCTCAATACCTTCTGGAAAAAAGCGTAAAAACAAAATTGCAGACGCAAAAAACCGCTACTTTCCATGACACAGACAAGTTTTGAAAAAGTAGCAGAAACGGAAACAACAGTTCAAGCACTCTTCATTTTCTGCAACATCCAGGGCTGCCATGGATTAGATAACATGGCAGGTAGGCCAAGGGGATTGCGCAGGCTGAAGAAAGACACTGCCATCTACATGGAACCTCTATGAATTTCTCCACCCTCTGAGACCGTACATTCCCATTTTGCATGAACTGTATAATGCCACATTTGGCTCTGGAGAGGTGGCAAATGCCACCGCTGTTCTTGGTTTACTCTACATGCTTTCTTCCCCAAAACACACTTATGCAACCCACTCCTGGTGCTTGAAAGCACTTTTTCAGGTGCCCAAGGAATAGACCAAGTTCAAAAGAAACCCTACCATGACCATGGGGATGCAGAGACTGTCACAAATCCTCAACAGGAACTCAGAGAAGTTGCTCAGCGTGTCCTTGCTCTCAGAGTTGGGGGCAGTGAAAGCATTCTCCTGGGCCATGGGGTCACTCTGGAATTCCACTGCTAACCTACAAACACACAGCAGATACCAGCAGAGAGAGGAATCCTCCTCACTCTGTAAAGAAGTCAGGAAATACTGTATTTCCATCACAACTTTCACCATTAAGGACCCCACAAATACTTGATGGGCTGGAAACACAGGAACCTGGCAATCACACAGTTACCTCTGGAGTGAAGCTGTTAAAAGTCAGCAACGCTGCACAACAGTACAAGTTAGGAAAGGAAGACTTAACTTCTCTGAAGAAAGTATCTGCTGTGGAAAGCCCTAGTGTGGCAAGACTAAAGGTTCCCAGACAGGCCAGAGTGCCTGGAGCACACAATACAGCAAACCTCATGAAAATCTACCAGGAGACCATTCAGCTGATCTAAAAACCATGACAGAACCTGAGTGCCCTGTAACACCACCCCAAGACATTGGGTCAATGGAGACAGGGACATCTGCTTCTGACTGAGTTATCTCAGCCAAACCAAATGCAAGTGATGCAAGGAAAAATAACAAAGTTGGCCAGACTTCCCTAACAACAGATCCGATTTTATACATTACTGTCTGCTGTGCAGCTAAGGGTGAGAGATGGCTCTCATCCAGAAAAACAGGAAAAGTTGGTGCCTGTAAACCCACTTGCAGTAACAGGTCACAGACATGAGCAAATCCAAGGCCAGCATCTGGAGCAGATACACATTTGCTGAACGGTTAATCCGCTCCAGCAGTGAGACCACATACCCCAGGGCACAGGAATACGGTTTCACACATACCTTCCAACCATATTTGCATCATCATCAGTTTTGGCTAATTTTCAAGCAGTTCCTCAAAGGCCAGAGACATGAAATAAACTGATAAGTCCCAGGCAAATTTCTTGGGAGACACATACAGGTGTCACAAAATTTTCACTATCACTACATATCCCTCCTTCTTTTGTTTGACTGACAAGTGCTATGCATTGAACTCACCTGTGATACTTCATTGGTGGTGTTGGGTAGAGAAACTCTGTTACAAGGACAGAAGGACAGATGGACATGGACACACACACCACCCACATGCCCACCTCCCTGACCTGTCCTCACCTGCAAGCATTTCTGAAACTTTCCAGGGTGTTAAGCAAGAACTCGCCCTGTCTCTGAGGAACTCTGCTGAGATTTCTGTTTGCTGAGTGACTGTGAGACACTGAGAATAGGAGATCACCCTGTTAAAGAAGAGAAGTCTTTGAAGTCTTAAGTTCACTGTTGGTAAAAATAGCTTTCTTCTCCAATATCAGCAGCAGGAGGAAGTACTGATCTCCCTTCACTCTCTTTCACATAACTGTTTTTTTACTATTGTGCTTTCCCCAGGGAGGGCAGAGTTAGAGAGCTTCTGTGCTCTTCCTAGGGAGGACAGAGCTAGTAGTTCTGCACTGCCTTGTCTTTACAGTCTGTATTGCCATGGTTTGGTCTGAGTTTTAAACAGCTCAGCTAACGGAGCTTCAAACCCTTCTGGAAAAACTTGGTATTTTTTAAATTTTTTTTCTTCCAACTACTCTTCAGACAATGCTGAACATTTTCTCTCCTTGGTCAGCACTGAAATCTTAAAAGTTCTCTGCTTTGGCTCAGATTTGTAAGCAACTATCCATGTACTAGCTCTTGTTCCCACACAGCATCCTACTGAGTTCAGCCAGAAGCTAACTGCAGCATCAGAGTTAATCATTTGCCCAAACTGGGAACCATTAGGAACTCAAAATCTGCCTTTAAGCCTTAACCTGCTGTGGTGGCCTTCTCCAAATACTACCAGAGGAGGGCACAGCAACACATTGGCACCTGGCAGTTCAGAACTCCTTCTCCATTTGGTGCTGAGATACCTTAGTACAGGAACAACCATTTCCACTTTTCTCCCATTAAAGACAGCCTGGGTGTCCTTACTACCTGCCTAATTTCCTTCCTGTGAAGCTCCTTATTCTGAATGGGACACCACATTCTGTGTGCGTGCAAACAGACTGACCAGCATCTGCCTATGGGGCAGAAACCAGTTCTGCCTTCTCCAGCCAGAGAAGACAGGCATCTGCTACCACAGAACTTGGGCCTAAAGATAGTTCAGCAGACATTTGGAGCTCTGGTACTCCAGCAAGATGTACGTGCCACCACAGACATGCGATCTAAACCTATGTGGCTCTAAGCCTAGAGCCAGAAGGCTCAGCCCTTGTCTTTTCACTAGCCATCTGTAACGGGGGCTCTCCTCAGAAGTGCACAGGTCCCAGCAGCGCATCACACTAACTACATATTCCAGGAACAGGAAAGGATTTGCAGTTCAAAGAGTAGTTATGAGCTCCCCGGCTGAGGCATCACAGTGCATATATGATGAATCTCTTGGTCTGAAGGCACAGCAAGAGATGTTTATTGCCAGAAAAATTGATTGACTGACGCAGCCTACAGATGGGGGCCTGAAGAAGGGGAAGTTCAAATGACCTTGGAGTATTGGACATATAAAAAGAGCAGCATACTCAAGTGGTGTCCCACAAATCTTCATTAATTTAGAAAGACAACATTCACCAGCATCCATCTTCAGCTACTTCAGAGACAAAGATTGGTACCACCTCGAGGCATGAGGATCAAAAGAAACACCAGAGAACTCAACAGCCATAGGGTAAGGGGACGGAACATATATACAACATCCACATAGTGTGTTAGGAGGATCATCCCTGTTCTGCTTGGTCCTACCAACAATCAACAACAACTTTTGACTTACTGCATGCCTCTTGCTACTCTGTGGTGGAGAAAGGTCAGCACATCGCTTCAGCACTGCCTCCAGCAGCTTCTGCAGCTCTTCATATGGGACTGGAGGGGAGCTCAGATGGTCCTTCCTGAACAAGTGGAGAAAAAGACAGCATGCACATTCGCTGCTGGGGACATTCCACCTGGGAAGGCAACACCAGCAGAAATAACTGCTCTTCTGACAGCAATATGCCATTGCCACTTCTCTCTAGCACAGGTCACAACATCTGAACAGTGCCTTCATCCAGATGTGAGCCCAAACACACCCTCACTGCATTCACCGTCCGCTCCCACTACTGTCAGGAAGCATATGACTGTACAGAGTCTTATGCTTGCTCTTATGGATGGGGTGCAGAGTGACAAAGCCATAGGAGCCGCAGTATAAGCCTGCCTGGGACACTACATCCTTGCTGCACTGACTTGCTGCCTACC
>BOSO01007030.1:118835-131094 GCA_018403395.1 Gorsachius goisagi
AGAAACCAACATGGTATCAACAGTTCTATCTGAAGAAAAGCCTGCAAATACTTTCCTCCCTACCTCAGGAAAGCTGCCACAGCTCTCACAGCCTCCACTACCACCTCCAGCACTGGGCAGTTCACTGTCTCCATCAAAACATCAATGGCTTCTATACACACACCTCGGTTTGTGAATAAGTTAATTTCCACTGGTTGCCTGTGAAGAGGAAACAAATGAGGAGAATATTGTCAGAGTTAAGTAACTGTAGTGCCCTCTCCTTGTTTCACCAAATGGACAGCTGAGCTGAGTGGTTCCAGCCATGCTTTTCGGTATTCAGAGCCAGCTGCTCTCAAGGACGCAGTCTTCAGCAGGTGGGGGGTTTGCTACAAAGAGTGAACTTCAGCAGGTCTGGAGCCCTACTACGATGAAAAAAAACCCCACAGCCTTGATAACCATGTGACTGCACCAGCAAACACCGACATGAAAAGCACAAGAAAAACAGGCTTTGCAAAACACAGTGATCTCTCTGCCTAGGACTCTATGCTGAGGCCATCTGCTCTGGCATTTGCGGGTTCATCTGGCAATTCATATTTCTGAGTAAACAAGCAAACACGACCATCCTAGAACAAGGACGATGCCATGAGAATAGCTTCTCTCACAGTCCTATAGCACTTCTAATGCCAGATGCTGCCAGAAGGACAGGGACTTTATTGAACTTGAAAAGTAATCAGGAAAATAAACACAATCCAAATGTTTTGACAGTTCTTCTTGATAGTGAGCATTTTGGTCATCTGATCACCTTGTGGTCCAACACCTTTGAGCATTCAGCATGAGAGCATGGAAGGATGGCAAGCCATTAATCCCATTAGTGGACAGAGCTGTGTAAACCGCAGGCTGTGCTCATTTGGTTCCTGGCAAGTCAGGTACAGTCGGGAAGACAGGCAGCTACATGTGGACAAGATCCACTAACAGCCTGCCAGAGGCCCCCTCCGAAGTGAAGCAAGAAAAGCAGCACAGCATGACAGGAGCCAGACCTGGGAGCCAAAAGTATCCCGTTATTCGGTTTTCACAGACGTGCCTGAGTAAAGCAAGCCAGGAGCACATGCTCCCATGCGCAAATGGGAGAGGAAAGTGAAATTCAGGAGAAATTACACTAGTAGCCCAGCTACATGGCAAAAAGTGAACAGAGGCAGAACCACTCTTTTTAGTCACTCAGTGGGATGAAACCCAGCTTAGCAGTCACCTCACATTCTGCCGTGAGAAAAAGCCGCAAGGTGGGGAAGGCAGGGAAAAGGCCTTGTGGGACTTGGGCACCGGGAGCAGCCTCTGGTGCAAGTTGTAAGTGATGTGCTGAACTTCCAAGTTGTTTCTACTTATACTATAATTCTATTAATCCTCTGTATTTCCTTTCTTTAATCGCTGACCTTTTGAAGTAAAACACATCAGGAAAAAAAAAAAAAAGTCTTCACTGACTCATGCAGGGAGGAAGGGATGGAGGAGTATTGCTGACTCACTCAGGAGGCACAAACCCACGTGCAATATGGTGCACTATGATGTCTTCGGGGCCTTGGAGAAAAGTGTGAAGGACAGCACTCTCACAGCTTCCTGCAGCCTCTCGTCTTTGGGCCCCAAACTGTGCCTGCCACTCCAGTTGTGCTGAGAGAGACGAGGGGCACTCCAGGGACAGCTACCCACCATTCCTGACATACTGCCAAGGGGAGCAGCCTGTCCTGCTTGGACACCACCAGTGTCAAGAGAACGCAGCTGCAAGGAAAAAACAAGAGGAGAGGTTCCAGGATGAGCCCCGTCTCCCCACTATGAGATAGTTTTAAATAAAACACCATTTCTAAGGCAAAGCTCAGAGAAACAGAATGGGTGTGCTAGAAAATGAGAATAATTGCAGAGAGCATTCTCTTTGTTTTACAGCATAAACGCTGTAATTAGTGTTTCCCGCATCCTAGTTTCTCTTTTTGACAGATCCCACACTGGCATCATCACACTGTTCTAGCACTGCTGCTTTTCCTTCTCCTTTTTACCCTGCCACATGCTACAAAATTGACTATGACATTTCCAAAATTCAGCTCAAGGGCTCTCTTGGGGGAACTAAGTGGCAAAAACAAGACTCTGTCACTAGCGTGACAGGACAGGAACAAGATCATAGAGGCAAGAACAGGAAGCACAGAAGAAAAACAAGCCAGGGTATGTTATTCCTTAGCAGAAAACAACAGGATAGAAGTGACAGAACACATTAGTATTTCAGCCTAGAATTTGTTTTTGCTGTTTGAATTTATCTCAGATGATGATACAAGACTAGAAGCCATGGAATTTGCATGCTCTCTTTTGTCACAGAGGCACACTTAGCAGGAGCTGCCCTGCTCACATACGCCAGGACCTTCCAAGCCTTCCCTCCTGCTCTATCTACAGCTGAAAGGAGACTTCACCTCCCAGATTGGCAAGGAAGCAGGAAGAGGCAGGCATACTGGTGATGCATGTGCAAAAAGGACAAACTGGGAGGTTTGGAAACAACCATCAGGCCCTTCTGCAGAAGAATAAGGGAGATACATTTGTTTAGGAGCATCTTTCAAACACAAAGGCTCTGGGGGTATAGATATTTGGTCCTGGACAAAAACCGTAAAAAGCAAAAGCATCACAGCCTCCATTTGGGGCACCAAACTCTGCAAGCCTGATGGGGGCACCCGCTTACCGCTTCAGTATTTCAGTGAACAGCAGGAGCCCTTGTTTGTGCAACTCCACATTGTTCAGCTGCAGGACATCTTGGAGACTCCTCACCAGAGATTCAATGCCTGCACATGTACAAGAGAAGTCACAGAGAGGTCTTTCAACACCCCAAATGCCAGGATGGAAGCAAAATTCATTTTTAAAAAGGAAGAAAGATTTGAACAATTATTCTTCTGAGCCACTGACAAAAAGCACTTGCCCAAAACTGCTGAGTGTTCACTCAACTCCCTGGTAATGGGCCGCAACCTCCACTGCTGGAGGTAAGTCCAGAAGAATGGAAGGAACTTAGGCCTTCTTCCTAAATCCACTCTTGGCATGTCCACAGAAACACATAATAGTAATTTAGGTAGTGTCAGTCATGATAACTTGTTATTATAACAAATGCACGCTCGTCAGGAACTCATTAGGACAGTGACACTGTAAATTCAAGCTATGTTGGACATCACAAACATGTCTGGTAGGTACTCATTTTCAGTCCTTTATCCATCCTGACTGGAAATTGTGGTTGTGTGTAAAGCACTGAAATTCAGCTAGAGGCACAACAGATGCCCACAGTATCACTGCAATCCCGCTGTCAGAAAGGTTGGTGACTCACCATAGACTGTGTGACACTTTGAGAAGAAGAGGCGCTCTTCAGTTAGGAGGAGCAGGCAGCAATACACTGACCAGATGAGAATTTCACTTTTGCACAAGAGACACTCAAACAGGAATTCTGCAAACACACACACACAAGTAAGGTCACCCTGGTAAGAGGCAGTCTGCTCACAGCATGGCACAGCTGCTCCTAGAACAGAGCAGAGGAAGCAGGAGGAAGCAAGGAAACATAGCAACAGCCACAGGGAGAACAGTTGTATTATGAAACAGCAGGAATGGAGGATGGAGTCAATGCTTGGGGGTAGGCTCATCTTCAAAACAAGGTGACTGGAGAGCAGAGTCCTGCAGGCAGGCATCTTCCCAGCACAAACTCAGCAGGCAGGAGCCGAATTGCGGCTCTAGCCTTTGGCACAAATGAAAAGCCACAAAGCAAGCTTTACCACAGATGCAGTGATCTCTTTTTTTTTTTTCCCCCCTCAGAACTTTTACATCTCACAAAGAATTTGTAAAATGAAAGCATTTCTGTCTTTTGGGATTACAGAGAAATAATAAACCATCGCCCACAGCTGCATTCTAAAGCTAAATCCTAGACCATATTCTGTGCAAACTTACAACATTCAGTGGGATAAGATGGAACCCCAGTCTGTTTAGGCTTCTATCTACGGTCCTGCAAGAGGACCTTGACCTCAAGGACTTGTCCACATTCTTGCTGTGGAAACTCCATTCTGCCTGTTGACAGCTGCTTCTATACTTCCAGCTGAAAACTTACTCTCCCCTTCTATTCCTAAAATCACATTAGCCGTTTTTACTGGTATAAAATGGTCACCACACACATTATGCCATCAGTGGAGTTCATGGAGCTAGACTGATTCCTAAAACAAACAGCCAGGGAGTGCTTTGATATTGGGAGATGAACAGTAAGATGCCACTGCATTTCTTCACCTGGGACATCTGCATGGATAAAAGCAGGAGCATATCTGCTGGGAGAGTGAACCAGCACTGCAGCCACACAGTGAGAACTTGCTGCCTGTAACATCTCATCTCTGGTCAACAAAAGCTGTTGGGAAACAAAAGTCAAAATGAGACAGGAAGTCAACTATGCAGATATGAGTAGGAAACAGTTTCCTCTACATTTTAAAATTTAAAACATTGTATTGGGTTTGCGTGGCAAGGCTTTGGTAGCAGGGGGCTGCAGGGGTGGCTTCTGCAAGGAGATGCCAGAAGCTTCCTCCATGTCTGACAGAGCCAATGCCAGCCGGCTCCAGGACGGACCCGCCACTGGCCAAGGCCAAGCCCATCAGCAACGATGGTAGTGCCTCTGGGATAACGTATTTAAGGGCAAAAAACCCCCCTGCATAACTGCAGCTGAAGAGAGGAGTGAGAATATGTGAGAGAAAGAACTCTGCAGCCCCCCAGGCCAGTGCAGCAGGAGGGGCAGGAGGTGCTCCAGGCGCCGGAGCAGAGATTCCCCTGCAGCCCTGAGTGCAGCCCATGGTGGGGCAGGCTGTGACCCTGCAGCCCAGGGAGGCCCATGGGGGAGCAGATCTCCACCTGCAGCCCGGGGAGGATCCCATGCTGGAGCAGGGGGGTGCCCGAAGGAGGCTGTGATCCCATAGGAAGCCCAGGCTGGATCAGGCTCCTGGCAGGACCTGTGGCCCTGTGGAGAGGAGCCCAGGCTGGAGCAGGTTTGCTGGCCGGGCTGGTGACCCCACGGGGAACCCACGCTAGAGCCATCTGTGAAGAACTGCAGCCCATGGGAAGGACTTGCATTGCAGAAGTTTGTGGAGGACTGTGTCCTGTGGGAGGGACCCCAGACTGGAGCAGGGCAAGAGTGTGAGGAGTCCTCCCCCTGAGGAGGAAGGAGCGGCAGAGATAACGTGTGATGAACTGACCACAACCACCATTCCCCAACTCCCTGAGCTGCTCAGAGGGAGGAGGTAGAGAAAGTTGGGAGTAAAGTTAAGCCTGGGAAGAAGGGAGGGGTGGGGGGAAGGTATTTTAAGATTCAGTTTTTATTTCTCATTACCCTACTTTGATTTGATTGGTAATAAATTAAACTGATTTCCCCAAGTCGAGTCTGTTTTGCCCATGACAGTAATTGGTGAGTGATCTCTCCCTGTCCTTATCTCGAGCCACAAGCTTTTAATTATATTTTCCTCTCCCCTGTCCAGCTGAGGAGGGGAGTGATATTGGTGGGCACCTCACATCCAGCCAGGGTCAACTCACCACAAACATAAATGAAGATCTCTCTTTTGGTGTGTAGTTCACAGATTAAACTTGCTAAGGCAAGATAAAACACTGGACCAAATACACTCAAAAAAAAAAAAATGCAAAATGAGGATGACAACAGGGAAGATTATGAGTAAGAATAGCTCTGCCCCCATGCTTAGTCATGCTGGCACTACCAGTGCGGTATCAGACCTCAAGTGTGAGTAAAATCAGCTGATGCCAGGCGTAAAACTTCCCCCCTGTCCAGGATGCAGGAATGAAAAATGAGGTGACCTACGGGGGTGTCCCCATTTCCCACTGCAGCCTCTACTGCTGGTGTTGGCAACAGCATACTCAAGCACCTCAGATAAAGATTCAGTAGAGGCCAGCAGGTTCTTTGTGTACCGACAATTCACTACTACTTCAGCAATCACCTTTTTGAGCACAAGTGGCAGTGGATTTTCCCCTTCTAAAACATCAGGGTTCTCAGACTCCTCCTCTGTCTTTGAATTATTCATAAGAGTGGATACAAAATGGTCAGATTTCAGCAGCTCCTTTAGCAAACCTGCAAAAGGGGGAGCAAGAGTGAGCACCATACTGGGCATAGCAAGGATTATATGAACACAGGAGTATTTACATCCTAAGATTTGTTGCCAACTTTCTCCCCTTTCCTGCACTCCTAACAAAGGCCCTCACCTCCAGTTTAGGGAGCTGCTTCTCACTGTATCCCCAAATTAAGCCACAAACGCCACGTCTTGCAGCGCCTTGTTGCTCATGCTTTTGCTAGGTCTGATCTGCTCCCTGTTCCTTCTCAGGCGTGCATGTGCACTGGTGCATGATCTCAGGAGCACTCTACTCGTATAGTTTTCTGTGCTCCAGTACCCAGCCCTTAAACTGTTTCCTGGGAGAGCTCCTGACCTGTATTTTTCTCCAAGCCACAGTCAGTGAGCCAACAATAACTAGACATTTTCCCTGGATTACTTCCTAGAGAACGGGCATTTATCTTCCCCTTCTACTTTCACAAGCTCTTACTGAAACAGCCATGTTTAGCTAAAGGATATCCACACACAGAAAAAAGCCCTCAGTATAAAAGTATAGAGCACTGCCACAGGTATTGATGCAAATTATCAGTACATGTCAGTACAAATTCACAAGGGGTATTGTCTGAGCTATAGAGCTCTACTTTCAAAGGAATCATCATCCTTTTCTAGTAACTGAGTAGATGATCTGAGGAGCAATCTGGTTCCTGCTTACCTCCTACAAGAAAAAGGAATTCCCTGGGTGGTTTACAAACAAGCAATGTCAGAAAGGCTGAAACTGTGCTCCCCAACAACAGCTGATACACGCAGCTGGAAGCATAAATGCAAGAAAGTGCCACTTCCACATTAGCTTTCTAACCTAAATAACATGATGCCTCACAGCTGAAGACTTTATTTGTTAGACTCCATCCCACTGCTCTACAAAACCCACCTGCCTGTGCATAGTGTTTGCATTCGGACACTTTGAGGGATGGTCTGTTCCTAGGATGAAACATCAAACTGAGACAGGCCAGGCCACAGTGCAAGCTCTGAAGAGACCCCAAAGATTAGTCAGTGCCAGGCAAACGTGGGGCTCGAGGGACAATGGAGGGCTGGGAGAGCTCAGCAGCAGGTCTGGGCCATTTGATTGCTAACAGAAAGGATTGACTGCTTCAGAGAAACAGCAAAAAGCTCCTCTAGGAACAGCCCACATTAGAGCGTCTAAACCAGCCAAGGACTTTTCCCTCATTCTAAGCCTTCCCTTGCACCTTGCAGTTTCTCTCACCAATGCCTTACCCAAACAATTAACCTGCAGCTCCTTTGTCTGCGCATGCCCCAAAGTATTCAAGAAGAGACCACACAGCCTTTCTTCAAAGTGTGCTGAGAGCCGTTCTGTGCCAACAGGAGAGGAGTACAGCTTGCCATACAAGTAGCAGACAGCAGCCTTTATACCTTCATTTGGGTATGTCAAGCCCATCAGCAGATGATCCACTAAATTACCTAGCATGAGGAACAGAAACGGCAAACATTCACAGTAACAAACTGACTTTTTAAAAGCACTGACCTATTTCCCTTGAAAACTTGCAAAAGCCACCTGGACAGACTGGTGTATGCAGACTAATGACTGCCAAAATTAGGTGATGTGCTCACCACCATCTGTCCCTCTGAGCAGAGGAGGTGCAGTAACAAATGGCCAGAGGAGCTCGCTGTTCACAATATGAAGATCCACCATTCCAGCTACTTCCACAAACAGCTAAGCCTGCTCACCAGACCCCCAGGGGCTGGACCAAGGAAAGAAAAACGAAATGTATGTTGCCTGCGAGGCAGACCACAAAGCCCAGTTCACAGAGGCCAGTTTTGCCAGGCTGGCTAAGAGCACAATGACAAGCCTGCTATGAAGGTACTGACCTGCAACCCAGGAGGCCTGAATGCCACTCCAACTTCTGGACAGGCTTCTTGTGTGACCCTCATGAGTTCACACAGGGGATGGGGAAGTGCCTCCATACGTATGTGTATTAGTGCTGTGAACACTACCCTTCAGTGGGGCATGACACATTACTCACTGTGCTCTACCACCAGTATATCAGCAAAGCCTGGGATGGCATCTGCCAGCTTGCCCAAGAGCGTGAATGTGGGCAGGCTGCCTCTCATGGTAGTTGCTTTGCACAGCTGTAGAGGAGACAGGGAAAGAAAATGTTTTGCTGGTGAGGTTGTCAAGCATTGGACCAGGCTGTCCAGGGAAGTGGTTGAGTCCCCATCCCTGGAGGTATTTAAAAGATGGGTAGATGTGGTGCCTAGGGACATGGTTTAGCAGTGGTGGACTTGTCAGTATTAGGTTAATGGTTGGACTTGATGATCTTGGAGGTCTTTTCCAACCTAAACAATTCTGCAATTCTATGGCACAGACAAAGGCAGAAATGTGCCTAAACCAGCAAGCTCTCGGTGATACATAATCCTCCAGAACAGGATCTTGTCCTAAGCTGGGTCCTCTTCACCACTTAGGATAAACCACAAGAAACCCTGAACACACCACTAAGTCTCCAAAATGTCTTTTCATTAATCCAAGAAATCCCTTGCTTGTTGCACCTTTTCTCCTCTCTCCCCTCCAGCCCTTACATGAGCAGATGAACTAGCTGAACTTCTCCCCACTTTCACTACTTCCCAATTTTTTTGTACCCCACGGGACCATCACAAACTTAGGAATGAAGGAGCAAGAGCCCACGGCACAGGTTGGGAAAGCTCCCCATATCACTAAAAGAGTAAGGTAGGAAAAGAAGAATCCGAGGAGGCCACACAGCTTCACAAGAGCATCATGAAACCGTATGGCTGCAAGACACCACAGGAACAATAGGAAAACTCCAGAGTAGACACCAACACTGCCAAAATCGCAGCGGGGGAGCTGGCACTAGGACATCCCACTGCAGCAGAGGCTGCATCCCAGCGTGCAGTCTTGTAGGGCCACTCATTCCTATATCCTCAACCTCTGAAGGATTGAAAGGAAGGGCAGGGAATTCATCTTCACTGACCTCTTTTTGGCATTCATCCAAAATGCAGCGTAAGTACTGTTCTGACTTCAGCTCCACTACAAGCCGCACCAGAACTAGGCAGAAGAAAGCGGATCAGTAATTCACACCCAAGAGCACTCACAATCCATCTTCCACAGGGCTTTAGCAGACCAGCGAGCAAAGAGCTTAGAAATTAAATGAGCATGGAGGTGCTGAGAGAGCAGGGTAACATCAACATTCCCAGCGCTATTACTTCTGATGGCCCAGCCCCAGCTCCCTGCAGCAACATTACAGCAGTCCCATTCTAGCTGCACTACAAACCATGCATGGAAATGAACGGCAAGCGACAAATCGAGCATCAGGACACCAAGTAAACATAAGGAACCAGGAAGGGAAGGAAACAAAGCCCTAGCTTAAAAGCATAAAAATTTCTGGTAATTGGATAGAGCAGGCTGTAGGAATACAGTATAAAAACTGGCCTTCAAAAATGTATCTTTCCAGAGAAGATATTGGAACTGAAACTGCTGAGTACCCTTAGATGCAGACTGAGAGCTCCTCCTCCAGCTGCTACTGCCCCCGGGGTAACAGTGCAGCCTATCAGCCACTCCTCCCCACTGCAGTTACCCCAATTACCTTGCCAGAAAGGCCCCTGTCACCTTTGTGGCACTGTTCACCTCCTCAGCCCCAAGTAAGGGCTGTTATTCTTGGTTCATTGCAACTTTAAGAACTCTGTCCGCTCTGTCCTAATAAAAGGAATGAACAAGAAACTACGTTTACCAGGCACTGGCTGTACATCACCCGGGATTTCCCTAACAAAATCACAAGGGAAGTGCCGGATGCTGCCCGGCTGCCACCACCTCCACAGAAACACTAGTGGACCAGTTTCAGGAAGCAAAGTTCCTCTTCTGGTACTTTTAGAACCTGGGCACCTGAATATTCAGCAAATAAAGTTTTGACAATAGCCCCCTTACTGAGACTCTGCAGAACGTTGTTCCATAGGATTTGGTAATGGTGTCTTGGATGTATCTTGCTGTCATGGCATGACTCATTTGAAAAACACACTTTTAATTTGTATTCTAGGAAAGTGCCATAAAAAAAATACCAGAGACTTCTAGGATCACCATCTCTTGGTATGTCTGGGGCAATCCTGGATGTTTATCTAGGAGACCTACTTCAGTTAAAGAGCTACGCATCTCAGCAGAAGCGTATCTTGAGACGGGTGATTTATAGATGGTTTAATGGCCCTTTCTTGCCCTGAACTCTCAGACTCTCTAAAAACTTCCAAGAGTTAGGTAACATTAAGTTAAAATTCCTCCGTTTGAGAGCATCTGTCTCTCCACATGACAGAAAGACTTCTCACCTTTTCAACACCATTTCAAGCAAGTGCCTGAAAACTGAAAGCCCTCTGGAGGGAGGAGCTGGTCACACCTCCATTAATCTTTCATGGCTGGACAGGAGGAAATCCTTCCATTGCTAACATCACCAGACTCAGCAGAGACGCCCAAGGTTAACTGGACTGCAGAGATTCCTTTGTCAGCCCTGTAGGCGTTTCCTTCAGATTTCAAATGAAGGACTGCTCAAGAGGAATCTGCAGCCCATACAGCTGAATCCCAAATACTCTCCATCCTGAGGAGAAGGCAGTAGATCCCAAAGCTCATTGAAGCCTACAGGAAGATTTCCATTTGCTTTGAGACTTCAGGCAGGTTCAGAGATGCCAAAGATGAGGCTCTGTTTACCACTATTACCCATCTGACACTAAATTCATGGCACACATAGAACCTGTGAGAGAAATGCTAAATATTTAAATCTGCACGCACCCCCCTGCCCCCAAATACTGGAATAGTCTGCTCATCACTGTTGCATTGATAGAAAATAGAGGCTGTTCCCAATTCAAGTTGTGTAGAAGCTGAGCATCTCACTGTAGTTATCAGACAAGACAGAGCCTCCCTTCGCAAACTGTCAGTAATTGAGACATGGCATCTGCCTCTCACCTTCTACGAATAGGTCCAGGGCACCGCTGTCTTCCACGGTATGCAACATCCCTAAAAGGTAAATCACAATCAGTCACGGAACTCAATCCTGCTTGTGATCACCAGTGCTGTAATGCCTTCTTGTAAAAAGAGCTGCACATTTTTTTCAGAACTGTTTTGTTTTCCCCACTTCACATGACACCAGCCTGACTTCGTCAGAGGAAGGTGGATACTCTCAGGGAGTATCACAGAAGGCACCTCCATATGCAGGACACAGGGACACAAGGCATTCAGTTATCTTGCAAATTTGTTGACGTACTTTATAGCTGAAGTCAATGGCTCCACCTATGTAAGTAAATAAGTAACTGCTACCACCACCACATCTCACTGCATGTATCCAGTATTACACATCTGAAGCAACGCTCCAGAATGACGGAAGTCAGAGCCCAGCTGTGAGCTGTGCTTTCTATCTTCCACTCATACCAATTACCGTGAGCAGTCTTCTCCCTCCACAGTACTGAGAATCCTGAGACCAAATCTGAACACCAGGTTTAAAGCATACGGAAATTATCCCAACGTTAAATTGAACCTGAAGGCACCACTTCACAAGCCATTTACACAACAAGAGTGGATATATTAAAACAAGCCACTGTTTCACTCTACACAACAGATGAGAAACTCTACCTTCCAGCTCCTTTCAACTTCAGGTACCTAGAGCATCAGGCATCTGGTCCAGACCGCCACTTCTGCCACACCAAACCACTTGCTTCAACGTACCCAATCAAATTACCTCCCCCCCGGAGACACCATGACCTCTCAGAATTTTGACCAACTAAAGCGATGTTATGACATTGCAGGTGAAGAAATTACTTATTTCCTGCCTCATCTGCCCGGTCCTCAGTAACTTCCTTACACTTTGGAAAAGATTTGTATACAGCATTAGTGAACATTGCAATATTAGCTGCATGAAATTCAGGCTTACCTGAAATTCCCTGTCTCCTCATACGTGATGCTCCACACTACACCTCTGTTCTCTTAACCCTCTTTCTTCTGCCCATGCTTATCCCAATATTCTCTCTCCAAAAATGAATGTATTTTCCTGAATTTACTATCAATACTTCCTCCACAGCATTGCTCAAACCTCTGGGGGTCCCTTTTACACTCTTGCACCAAATAATCCTTGGTTCATTTAGGCTTTATCCACAATGTACATGTCATTGTCTGTAGCCCCAAGCTCAGACTC